>JAGHQL010000037.1:38139-161488 GCA_020080175.1 Glutinoglossum americanum | reverse complement strand
GAGGAAGGGGGAGGGGGGCGGGGGCGGTGAAGACTATATGTCTCCAAGGTGTAGGGCGGATATCCTGCGGGCGAGAGGGCATCATCTGGAATGGGAGGAGCGCCTCTTTTTATACTATTTTCTCTGCTTCCTCTCGCGGCGGGGGTGTGTCTTTTTTTTTTTTTTTTCACGCAGGAGATTTGCTTTTGTCGTTGGTTTTAGATCTCCCTCTCTTTCCCCTCAGACTACAAGATACGGCGGCCGGCCGCGGACCGAACCTAAAAAAGAAGTAGAGAAGAAAAAAGAATTTAGCCTCCGCATTCCACCAAAAACTTGGGACTTTCCTACGTGGCGAGAAGGCTACCGGATGAACTGGCAGATTTGAATCATGATCGTTTCCTCGTATACAGATAGGTACCCATATCATTTTATCCAAACGGGATTTAACTTTTCCCCCCTTCAACTTAAGAAACGATAGATGTCCTAGTATTTATCCATCCATCAAATTTTTGCCAAATCACAACTCCCCGCAATCCTCGCTATCCGCAAACGGCCTCAGCCTCTCTACCAACTCCTCAACCGTCATCTCCTCCTCCACCTCCATCTTCCCACCAGGGGTCTTCGGCGGGATTAGCACGTTCGGGACGACATGTATGACGCCATCCTTCGCGACACCGTCAAGCACGGCGACGTGGTTGAAGCCGTTGATCACGAAGCTGATGAAGCGGCCCCAGCGGGAAATGTCGATGCTCAGGTGTCTGTCTAAGAGGAGGGTGGGGAGATCAATCTGTTATGGACGCGTACGTTAAGAGGGATATATTTTTGGGTTTGGTTTAGGGGGGCAGCTTACGTGGAAGCTCCTATGCGGGATGCTAGATGCATATGGGCAATCCGGCATATCGCCCTCCGCCTCTCCACCACTCTTCGGCTCATATCTGTAAAGTGCATCTGAATAGAGCGTATTATTAGGCAGGATGTGATACTCCAACAGAGCCCTCAGATACTTGAGCCCGTGTTTGCTAAACAAGAAAGCATTGACATGCGGTCCTAACTTCTTGAAGGCGAAGTTCGAGGGTGCGAAGAGCGTCCCACCGATGTGACCGGACTTCTCGATTAGCTCGGCAAGGCCCGTTTTCAGGAGACCGAGCTGGAGAGTGGAGAATTCGGTGGGGACAAGCTCGATTATTTTGAGGGCAGGCGGAGGGGGAAGGAGAATGTGGTCGACGGCATGAATGATGCCGTTGGAGCCAAACTGCATGGAGGCGGTCTTTTGTTAGCTCTATTGTTGTTTATTTTCTTTGTAGAATAGGAATGTTGGGAGTTTACGATGTTGACTGCTCTGATATGGCTGTAGAAATTGACATCCAAACCCTTCAAACTGAATCCTATCCTCAAGCGCTGGGGCTCCTTCCCGAGAGCTGGTTCATCTAGTATCGTTGGGATCGTGTGGCTAACGATCAGTCTTCCTGCCGGATAACGACCAGGGACGACGTGATATTTGAGCACCTTCTCGATGAACTCCTTCGATGGTTTCTTGCCGTGCCTCGGGATCCTCTTGAACGCGGCGTCAATGGGAGCGAAGATGGTATGATTGGCCTTGGTGCTGTTGAGGAGATGGACGAGGTCTTTGTCCTCGGAAATGAGCTTCGCGAGTTTGGTGGTGTATTTGCTCTTAGAAATGAGCTGCCAGAGTGTGAGATTGGATTTGTGACCATGGTGGGGTCTGCGGTGGGGTGGGTGGCCGTGGTGTGGAGGCCGGCGGTGTGGAGGACCATGGTGCGGAGGGCCATGGTGCGGAGGGCCATGGTGCGGAGGACCGTGATGCGGGGGCTCATCCCCATCGTCCAGTTCGGCTTGCTCAAGAGGGTCGACCCCGGTGGCTAGCCATGCATCTGCATCGAATGCCTGAAGGGACTTCATGCACCAGTACCCCTTCTGCTTCTTGCGGACATCACTGGCGAAGGACAGAGCGGTGTCCAGAACGCCCTCGGAGTAATCGACAAAGCTGGAGAATGGGCCCTCGATCTGGGAGTGGACATCGGGTGCAGCTGATAGGGTTTCTTCGGCGATGGAGTCTCCAGGATTCTTGGGCTCGAGTTCGAGTTGTCTAAGCACCTCTTCGTCTGGAATCATGAAAGCGGTTGTGACCACCGCCAGCGGCAGGAGGTAATAAGTCAACCTCATGGTCGCGGATTAGGGGGGGGGCTAGATTTGGGGGATTCTTCTGACGGAGGATTAGCGTGTGGTTATATAGGCCAAAGCATCGCTGCATGCACACCTACGCGGGGAACGGCTGCCGGTACCACGACGTGAATGATTCAAGTCTTGCAATTTAGAATCACCCGCGTGAATTCCTTTACTTTAGAGAGACGGGGAGGATAGGAGAGCGTTGGTATTTTTGCGCCGTATCCGGACGGGGCTCATATCATTGGGAGCTTGCGCGTCATTGTGATGCGGGGCTTCGGTGGCTATGGAGATCAAGATACAGCCCCTTATCCATGTCGGGCCTCGGCCTTTTTAAACTCCGACACCGACCTCCCGCTGCCTGGATCGGCTTGTCCATAACTTCTACCTTTTATCGCATAACTTAAGGTACATGCACAACTAATAGTGACCGAGAGGCTACGAGCAGTACAAATCTAGACAATAGGCGCCGGCGTGTCTTAGAGGCCGTTAATCTATTGTTACACGTATACGGAGTAGTCCCGTCTCCGTATCATCCGTTTTCCTCTTTAAGCATATGATATTTTCTGATCCTCACAATCATGTCAGCATCTAACTGCGTGTCCTCCTTCTCCTTGTTGCGTAGGTGCCGGTCTCACAATAGAACTCCTTCCCTTACTCCCACAAGTTCTTCAGCACGCTAACTCTCTTCCTTCAACGGTAAGCTATGCCGGTGGAGTGTCGTGGACAACCACTAAGAGAAATCTCGAATCTGTACGTAGAATATCACGTTAGATCATCCTTGCTCCGGCCTGCAGATTCTTCCCATCTAATTGGGCTTCATGGTGTAGTCGCAACATACCTGGCACAATAACCAGTTCGCTCTTCCTTGTCCTTAACCTCAACAACTTCACATCATCCTATTGCACATGCATGAGCCCCAGGTCCCACGAGTCATAGCTAATTCGGACAAAAACGACGACTTTACCTCGCCATCCAAACCCTTGACTAGTCCTCCAGCCGCTTGCACAAACCCCCATACCATCCCCGCGTACTCCTCCGCGGTCGTCACTTTCGCTGCTCTCCCCGCCGCGCTGGAGGCCTCATTACCCATTGTCAGCGCTGCATCGCTTAATGGTGGCAATGGTGACACATTGCTACTTCCGCTAGAAGAGGAGGGGATCGAGGAGAGGAGACCGGAGGTGCGCACGATGGCGCCAGTGTGGCGGTCGAGGATGAGGGTTGATTGGACGCCAGGTTTTTGTGAGAGGCGGGATAGGAGGGTTGTGGGGTCAAGATCGTTGGTGTTTCCCGAAATTGGAGGCGGCGCTTGGGGGCTCATTGTTTTTTAATTCCTTTTGGGAGGTATTTGGGAGGGAAGTTTGGGCATATTTGTGTTTGTTGTTGAATAAGATGGGAGCCGCATTTCCTTATCGTGTTGCTCTGCGCCAAGACTATTGGGGCGGCGCTGGAAAGGCAGGAAACGAACTTTTTGTTGTTTTCTTGTGGAGCTGCTACGACATACTGCTCTTTGGGGAAGACGAAACATGGGTTCAAGTGCGAAAAAGAAGAACGAAAAAAGGAAAGATTTTAAGGTAAGCCGTTTTTCCTCTGAACTTTACTTTTCGACCAATTTCGTAGTTGACTCAGCTGGACAGAAACAAAAACTGAAGGTAGGAAAAGCGAAACCAAAGGCTGCCAACTTTACAGACACGAGTTTTAAGTCGAAATGTATGTACTCTACCGTGTCGTGATTGGAGGTATAGACTAACATCTGAGCAACAGCAATCGTACTGTCCCGACAATCTCTCTCTACGTCTGCACCTGTGGCGACTTCTCAATTCTCTCATCACGTCTCCCTCCTATCCCACCACTCCTCCTCCCACCGCCGAGATTCCCTCTCATACCTCACATCCACCATATGCACCCTCCCTACTGGATCTCTACTCCCTCAGCCGCTCTCCACCTTTCTCCCAAAACTCCTCCCACTCATCCTTGACATCTCGTCGCCCGTACGCTCCCAATTACTAGATCTCCTGAAAGCCCTACCAGGGGAAGAAATTGGCGCACACGCCGAGAAGATCTTGCTGTTTATTCAGAGTGCTATGACGCATATAGCAGCGGATATTAGGGCGGATTCGACGGGGTTCTTGTTATGGCTGCTAGATGTTGCTGGAGATGAGGCGATGGGAAGTTCATCCGGTTGGGTGAAGACAACGAAGTGTTTTATTGCACTAATGGGCTGGGGAGATGGGGTGAATGCGTCTCGGGGGGTTGGGAAGATTAATTTTGGCAAGGCTGGAGGGGACACTAAGACGACAGTTAAACACCTACAGGCCTTTATGCAGTTTCTGGCCAGAGGGTTGCTTACTCCGCTGGACCCCGCAGGATCTCCGGATGATACGATGGATAGCGAGTTGACCCATTACCACAACCTTATCTCAACTAACCTCCTCCTCCCCCACCCCACCACACCCCAACATCTCCTCCCGAAAACCTCAAACTGCTACTCACACCTCAACCTCTTCGCTACAGCAACGACACCGTCGGAAGCGGAGACATTAGAGATCGCTGAAGATTGCGAGGCAAGAAGACGGTTGTTCAAAATATACGTAAAGATTGTGGAGAGAGGACTAGAGGATGCGAGGAGGGAGGGGGGGCTGGTGGGGAGAGCGGCGTCGGCGGCATATAGGATGTTGGAGAGGGGAATGGCTGCGGGTGAGGACGACAAGGATGATGAAGGGTGAAGGTAATTCGATATCTAACCGTCGCTTGAAACGAGGCAGATCTCTCCACAGGTGATGATGGGGGGCCCTCCCATCCACTTAGTCGCCTTGAGCGGCTGACTTATACTCCAACAAGATCAGTCAACCAATACGAACCCTCTCTCTTTCCGCCAGCGTGTGCACTCGGTTCTCCAGGGTACTGGCTCACGTCATACCCGGTTTCCCACGCACAAAACGATACCGCCACCAAGAGAGCATATTTATCCCATAGTAGGAGCGGGTGTTGTATACTTGATTCCTCAGCACAAAGAGGATATTGTATATATATATATATATATATATACACGCTTGTAGAGTAAGGAGTACATACACGCATCCATTGTGCTACTACCCTTTGGGTATCGCAATAAAGGACTTCCGAACAAAGAGTCAAGAGTATAGTCAAAGGAACGAAATGCTAGATAGCATTCAAGAATACCTTGTAACAGTTAATAAGAGTATTTTGTCTTCGCTTTGCATCATACAAGTCATCTAAATAGCAATCAATATCTAGGAAAGAGATGATTTTATCGGGTCGGCCTGCAATAAAGCGAAAGACAGAAAATAAACAAAAGACCTCCAGGCCGCTCAGAGCACAAGTTAGAAAGTTCGCGTCTCAAATATAATTGAGCAATAATGCGTTCAATTGAGCCAACTGCTTATCTCTCGAGTCATGCAGCTTGCGAAGACATTCAAGACGGCACGAATAAAAAGGTTAGCATCAGAGCAGATTGCGCGCCCGAGCGACTGAAAATAGCTTCCCCTTTTCGACTCTCCACCTATCATCTTCGTACATCCTTATCAGAGTTTTTTCAAACTAGTTGAGTTGCAGACTCTTGTCTGAAGTTAATTCTCTTTTGCATGAAGAGATGAAGTCAGATGACCATTCTTGCATTCAGGCTTGTTGCTAGTGACATGGGATGGACCAATCAGGTTGAGAGATTCTTGTTTCAGAAGTGAATTTCTGAGTTGGATTCACTGACCCCTGCCAGGAAAATCTCATTATCTCTTACCTCTCTCCTACTCTCTTACTCCCACCCCAATCCTCTCCAACTTGCTGACACAACTAACTTGCAAGAATACTTTTTTCCAACAACAGATGAATACAAAACTACATACCTGTTGATCTTCTTTCAAGATTCAAAGTCAAGCTCTAAAGCTCACTCTACAGTTAACGTTTGACACTGCGCCTTTGAGTTTCCTGTGCTCTGCTCCGACCGATCAAACCAGCAGAGAGTCAATAACACTGGTGTGATCATAAGCGAACCATAACACTATTGGTATAATACCAACGCTCTTCCAACAACGGATTCAGCTCAAGCATACTTCCTTCAATTAGAGTTTGAGCGGCTTGAGTTGAGCTTCTTCACTTTTTGTATTGCTTTCGTTCACATATAAAGTCTTCTTGATAGCCGGTATGTACACATAAACCTTGATAAGCATCATATTATTTCCCGCTGTTGACTACCCGTTGTTTTTAATTCTGAATTCAAAAATGCTGATACTTGCAGCTCACAAGACTGGGTTTGATCGTTCAAGGCATAGAAAAGCGCTTACTACCACATCGGTGCTACTGACAGCATCCCCCAACGGCGGTACGGCTCCATTACTATTTGAGATTCAAGTTTTTACACATATTTGTGTATCTCAAGTGAATAGGTCATTCATTCTGCGACTTCCATAGCAAAGTAAGCGCGTTATCTGCTAGTTGTTCAGGTCGAATAGCGCATTGTTGCTGACATTATCTAGTAGAGCTTTGATACATAGGTTTTCAAGCTAGGTTAGTATATGGCAATGATACACTCCATAACAAAGAGAAGTTTATGCTATCCTCTATAAGTTACTGAACTGTCGGCACGAAGTATGAGATTGCTAATAGCTTTTCAATAGAAAGTTCGGATTGTTTTCACGCGACATCTGGGTAAGTGCGAAAACAAACCTTTATATCCTGCATCACTTTCAATATTTGTTATCTGTTACTACCGTTGCTGTCCGTTTGAATTTATTGGTTGTAAATACTTGGGCCCTGATACTTAGAGGCATTTTTTAGGTATGGCGCTAATATTTTCATGAGGGTTAGATTTAAGACTAGACTTTGCCCTCTTTTAGGTCAAGTACTACTACCCCACAATCGAAACCCGGACCCGCCCTCCCCGAACTCGGTCTCACGCTCCAATTTACTACTACCAACTTCTCCTCTGGATTTAGCTTACAAACAATTGAATCACGATGGGCCGCAGAACCAAGCCTATCCCACAATCGGAACCGGGCCTTTTCTTTCGGGAGTCAGAGGCTCCCACTAGCCCAATAGCGCAACGGGTCAAGGCTGAACCTAACGGCCTAAAGAGCGAGCTTTTAGGAAACAATGCACCCATTGCGGATGATGACGACGATCTTTACGACGACGACGAGGAAGCTACCTCGAACACCTTTTTCATACAAGAGTCATTGCCAACTCCGACTAGCACTCACCGGAAGCTAGAGTTTCTCCTAGGTAAAGTTTATGCGAACTATAAAAAGAGTTAGGTGGCGTTACAAGGCTAATCAGCGTGCCGCACAGAACTATTGGAGAACAGTCTAATCGACCTCAATCCGGAGTACCAGAGAGAGGTGGTTTGGACTCAAGATCGGCAGGTAGGTCTCATCAATTCTCTGAACGAAAACTTTTATATACCGCCTGTCATCTTCAATATCGAAGAACGGCCTGTTGCCGATTCGGAGGGAACCCGGTTCGTTCGAGTCTGCGTCGACGGCAAGCAGCGTCTGTCGTCAGTCCTGAGGTTCGTGCAGGGACTAATCCCGTGCGTCGACGGAGAGGGCTATAAATGGTGGTGGAACCGGGTCGGCGGGCGTGGTAGGAATCTTCTAGATGACCAATTCAAGAGTCGATTCCTATCAAGACAGCTTATCTGCATCGAGTATTCCAATCTCAGCGATAAACAACAGGAAGACCTCTTTGGACGTGTACAGATGGGAATGGTTTTGAGCGAGGCCGAAAAGCTGAAGGCACAGAAAGGGCCATGGCAAGACTTTGCCTTGGACTGCGAAGAAGACTTTAAGGACGTCGTTTCCCGTGAGTTCTGCGGTTCTTCCCTGCATGCCCCGAGAGGGTTCCCCCGAATCTTAACTAACTCTCTTCAAAGTGGCCCACAATCAGCGGGCGTCCGGTTTCCGCAATATCCTGGCTGTGATGGCTCAGGTCACGGAGCTGGAGACTGTCGACACCAAAATGGACCGACGGGCTGTCGATACCCCTGCGCTCCAAGCCAATGCTCCAAGCTTGAAGAAGTTCGTCAAGAACGAGGGGGACAAGTGCACCAACGAAAACATCAATCGTATTGCCTGGATCTTTCAGCTCTGGGATAAAATTAGACAGAATGAACCTGAGATTTTCCAGAACAACAATTATAAGGTCGCCAGGAAATTTTCGCCAATCGAGTTTTTGACTGTCGGCATGTTGCTGTATAGGTATGGGCACAACCGAACTCTGACCATGCTCAGAGGGGACATAGTTGCGCTACGCCTTTGGCTCAGGCGAAGAAACCTCGATCTTCGGACGAATGCGAAATGCTGGCGTGACTGCTGGGAGTTCCTTGAGCACCTAGTGGCTTTGCGAGGAGAATCGGGACCCTGGACAGACCATGGTATCACGCCGCATTGGAGACCAGGCGGCGGCGGCGGTACAGCAGGAGCTTCCGGGAGCGGAGGGCAAAACGGCACCCCACGAAAGATCACTAAATCCAAGGCAAACACTGCGGGCACTAGCGCTGGCAAAGCTAAGCCCAAGGCTACTCCCAAGACCGCCGCAAATGTAAACTCTGCTCCGCCAGCTAAGGGGAAGAAGGGCGGTACCCATGCCCATAACGCCCCAGCAGCTAGCTCATCCGTAATCCCCGCCACGGCCCCCCGTATCCCAAAAACGAAGACGAGTCTTCCACACCACCCTCCCCCTCCTAAAGGACCTATCCCCGTAAGCACCATGCGAAGCTCGTCTTCGTCACCCGCAGCCTCCTCGGACGACGAACCCCCACGCCCAACTCATCCACGTAGGGTACCTCAAGCGCCCATGACGATCGACAGCAGCAGTGCTTCAAATGCCAAACGCAAGCGGCTGCCAATCACGACAGCGGATGGGGCGAGGCAGATGCTCTTTAAGAGGAAGAGGCATGCTGATTCGGAGTAGGAGAGACTCTCTTAAGGAATCTTGACAAAGTACGAATTGGGTCTTCCCTTATTGAACGGACATGTAATCTTCTGGCCAGCCGCACTGGAAATTCGCGGCTCACCCCCCATCCAGGATGTCGGGTCGGAAGCATGGCGACTACGACTTGGGTTATCTTGGCGACATTTTTGCACTCAAACTCCACTTCTATAAGCAACAACCTCTCTTCAGGATTGATTAAAATGGTGAAACACTTCTGGTGTTGTTGACTGTTCGTTAACACTTTCATAAATCAAAAACTTTAAAAAAAAAAGAAATGTAAAACAAAACAGAGCGCCTCCCATTTATGTCACTATCACCATCTTCACTTACACACTCTTCAATCCTCTTGAACTTTTCCCCTTCCACATGATCCCCCTTTTTCACCCATAATGATCATACGGCCGGCCAGGTGGGGTGAACCGTAAACACCTTTCATACATAGCTATCTTAGCGGTTCGGAAATGCTTGCTTCAATAAACAGACCGTGACATATCGCATCATCACGTACCTGCAGGCTCCTGCCACCATATAGAAAGACGGGCAACGTGATAAATCGCACGTAAGATATAGTGGCGATCATCTAAAAACCCCTCGGCAGCAGACCCGGGGTGCCCCCGCGCAGGCGGGGCTTCCGTCCGTGACAGTTGGCATGTGATATCACGTGACTAAAAGAGGCCATACCGGGAAGCTATAATAGGTGATGATGTGGGGGCTAAGAGATGGGAGAAATAATACATGGGAATATCATATTTATGTATTCGGGAACGGAGGATCCACCATCTCTCACAGCGCTACTGCAGAGAACAGGATAACAAAAGCGGACGGCGGAAGAAAATGCTCGCGACCACTGGTAAAAATAGCAAGCGCTACAACAAACCAAACCCCCCCTCACGACGGATATACCGTCCCATCCGGCCCAACATTCGGTTCCCCCGGCCCTTCCGCCCACCCATACCTAGTCCCGGTAAAATTCCCGCCCAGCACGACCTCCAAGCACCACCAGAGCCTCCAATACCAGCTTGAATTCGCCCAATCGAACCTGCCATCTTCCAACCTATTACACTCCTCCAGGCCGCCGAACAGAGCCGCCATTCCGAGGTTCGCGAGGAGGAGAGAGAACCATGAGGGTTTTGGGAGCACGGCTTGTTCCGCCGGGAGGAGCTGGACGCGTCGCGCCGTGGGGATGCGCCGGCAGAAGAGTTCGGGGTGTGTTTGGGCGGTGGGTTGGAGGGTTGGTGGCGGGAGGGTGGTTGACGATGAGCGGGTGCGGCGGTGAGTTGGGGTGGGGAGGGAGGAAGAGAGAGGACTGATGGCGGAGGAGGTGGCGGATGAGGTGGCGGGCGATGTGGCTTGTAGGGAGCCCGTAGTAAAAGAGCGAGGGAGGGTGGAGGAGGTGGTCCTTCCGCTTGTGCCTTTATCCGCTGGCAGGTTCAGAGGCGCTGTCGCCGTCTGAAACGAACTTCCTTGTCTTGGCGGTGGAGGGGGGTTCTCCCGATCATTGGCTGGTATCTTGTAGTCTTCTGAGGCAGGAAGCGGGACCCCCTTATAGGGTTCTGCGTACACCCAGTGTCCGTAGATCTCCTGCGGCGACGCTCTGAGAGCTCGTTCGGCTGCATATCGTGACTCGAACGTAACTTTAATCCAGTGCTCGCCCATCGCTAAGGCATTTGCCTTTTTCAGCTCCTCTCGCGTGAGAGGGCGGTCTCTGAGGATGGCGGGGTCGCGGCTTGGGTTGTCGAATTCAGTGCGAGGGAAGTCCTCGCAGATCATGCCGCCGATCTTTTCGTATTTGTCGATGGCGGCGTAGGATCTTGAGGGCTGAAAGCCACGTAGTATGACCTCTGTGGGCTCATGCATGTCGCTCTTAGGGCCCGCTGGTGTAGCGGCTGACGTCCCGGCTGTTGCGGTGTTCGTTTGAGAGGCAGAGGCTGTTGAAGTGATCAGGTTCTGAGAGGCCGACTGGGACAGGGTAGCATTGCGCTGTTGTTCTTGTTGATGTGCTTCAGTTTGCTTCGTGAGGAAGTTCTTCCACATGTCGTCAGTAGTGGTTAGATTCCAGTCATCTTTGAAAGGCGCAGTTCTCGTTCGGGTTGACTGTCGTTTAGATCGCCCGAAGCTTCCTGTGGCGCGGTTCCCAGACGGAGTCCTCTTGAAGCGTAGGGACTCTTCTCCATCGAGCAAACTTTCCACCCAGATGTCAGCTATAAGAGATTGCAAAGTTGTCTGTTAGATAACTTACGGCGCTCTCTCGACGATGGCAAACGGCTTTTGCTTCCCATCAGCACCAACGGCTCTCTCCTCCGGAGGAACTGCATGGAGCACAATAGGCATCTTGACTATAAATTTCTAAGCTTTAGTGGTGCTTTCTATTTGCCCTTCTTTGCTCAGAAGGCGATTAGTATTCTTCTTTGGCGATCTATCCCCGGCGGATCGAGATTTGGAGCTGGTGAGATGAAAGTAAGAAAATACGCCAAGATTCGCTAACATTCGTTTCCGGGCCAACCAAGTCCATAACTCACTGCTGGATTCCCGACGTCATTCATCCATAGAAAGCACCAACACTGAATTTATTCAGCCTAGAAACTATTAAAATGTTCCGCTTTGTAAGGCCCGCCTTCTTCTCACAGCTCACTGACTGATTGTTAGTCCAGCACAAAACTCTTGATGTAATTACACTCTTCCACCGCCCTACCATCGCCTCTAGCGTTCGGGTGCTCAATCTCCTCAAACAAGCATCGTCAAATGCTGGTGAAGCTGCAGCTCAAGATCAAGCAAGTAACAATTCGGTACAGACTGGCCGCCAGGAATTTGAGCTCAATGTCACGGAAGAACCCCCTACAGTTGACCAGTTAAGGAGTATCTTGGAGTACGTTGGAGCGAGGAGGGTAGGGGAAATTGTGAAAGGGGCGAGGGGTGAGGCGGACGCGATGAGAATGCTGAAGCAAGATTCAAATACCTTTCAGAGGCCGTTGGTGAGCAAGTTTTAGGCCCTTTGTCAGCCATGGGCGAGCGCTAACTTGGATTTGGAGATTGTGGATTGGAATAATGGGAGAGCAGGTGAGAATCCTTCCTATTGAGATTCCCAAAACAAACGATTATCCTAACAGCATTCCACCCAGTCATTGGAGAGGATGAATCAGAGATACTCAAGATGCTTGAAACACTACCTAAGAATTGAAAAAAGATATTCATATTTTGCCACCTCTAGTCTCGGGCAAATTATATGAATATCGCGCGACTCACTACCTGGGGACATTTGAGCATGCTTATATATTATCATGCGCATCACATGGAGGTAGTAGTCAGGGTAATGAGCGTTACCCTGGCATCGCTGCTAGACCCCAGAACCAGACAAGGCTCCAACAGTCTTAATCATTCGTCTTTTACTGCTTGCTTATGGTCAATTTATACAAGAGCCCAAGTTGTTGAGGTTTGCTATTGGAGGATTGCATGGGTCTGATTGTCCTGAAATATTTAATACTTTGGGCGTTTTCGAATCTAGCTTTACGCCTTTCTAGTGTTAACTTCTAAGTCTAGAATTTCCATCACTAAGATGCCCAACTTCTGCTCTAAAGAAGTTGGAAGCATCTCGTGACCAGTGTGGCTATTCAATTTGGAATATTCTCGCTCGGCAGTAGAAGTTCTATTGCTTTCTCGTCCCAGCAAGACCGTCAGTAACACCATCAGAGCCGCCAATAGAAAACTCCTCCCCTGGCTTGATACATTTCAGTGCTGGCTGTGCTATCTTTCGCGTACTCCTCCCTGAATTCCTCATTTACTTTCACATTCTGTGTTATCTTGCACACATCTCCCCTCGGCACTCAATTCTGCATCTTGCACTTGCTCTCTAGCAGCTTCTTCCTCTTTCTCATCCTCAACCTTCGGCACAACAAACCGTGCCTGTTAGCACCACACAACCTTCTAGCACGTGTCCTCTTGCAAGCCATTCGGTTTCGCCATTCACCTTCATTCTTCGGGATTCGATCGTGTTTTCTTGCTAGCGATACGACTTCCTCTTCTTATCATACGCCTTTTCTGTCATAGCCTCCCGAATTGGCAGCAGCAATCGCAGCACAGTTCGAGCACGTCATTTCTACTAATTCATGCGCATAAGATATGACAATGCCACGGGCTTTTCTTTCTACTAACCTGGGACAATATCCTCCTCGGCCTTTAGAAGAACCCCTCCCTTCTACCATTGTCCGCTCAAATCAGGAATTGGACAAGCATGTCTTTGGAACGACGCTCAGAGAGAGATGGCCGCTTGTTTGCAAACTCATCAACCACTCATTCGATGTCAGTGATTACTTCGACGACTTAGATGTCCATGTTCAAGGCAGAGAGTTCCTATGGTCTGTTCTCAAGCAATTGGCATACGAGAATACAATCCGCAGAGAGCGAATCACTATGTTTGCGATGGACTGGAGCCGGGCCAACATTAACCGTTTTGCGGCTCTTGAACATGAAACGGAGGTAGTGGGCTTCTTTACCGAAGATGAAACGAACGGAGTTGGGGAGGAATGGCTCCTTGATGTTTTCTTAAGACTAAAGGATCTTAAGGTGGAGAATAAAGGACGGAGAGGCTCTGGAGGTAAGCAATGAGCCATCCGCCTTTGACCTTTTAACTCTTTTTATTAACTTTTATGAATAGTTTGGGCTCGAAATTCTCAAGGACGCCAGAATAAAGCTCCGCATCCCGCTAAATTCGCCACGACTGGTCACCGATTACCCCCCCAGCCATACCCAAATTCTCAAGTCACTAGCCCCCATCAGCATCGATATATCAGTGTTACCTCACCAGTGTACACACCGAGCATGATCTCAAGTGGAAGCTGGGGTAGCTACCAGCCGCCAATGGGCCAAACGCAAGATGGGTACCAATGGATGAGCGTCCACAGCAGTCCTCAACAAGTGGCCTATAGATCAATAGATAGCCAATTTAGCCAGTTCTCCCCTCCTGGTGGAGCGCGGGATATAAGAGGACCACTGCCGTCACCAAGGTTCCCACCAGACCTAAGTCAAAATGCTTTTGGGGATCCCCTTCATCACCATGGATCTGTTGCGGCACGGAGATCTCGAGCGCCCCCTCGCCTTAAGCTCGACCTTGACAATGCTCGTTTCGACAGTGTCCAAAATCGGACCCTCACTCCACCAACACCATTTACGGTGGCTTCTCTCGCACACAGTGGATACAGTCACAACACTGGACCAGGTGTCGCTTTTGGAGATGCCGGCCCAATGCACCACCCGCGACTGTCTCTCAACAACATGCCTCCAAACCATGGCATCAACGGCAGTGCTTGGCCAGTTAAAGGCCACCCGATAACACATACGGAAAATAAACATTTCCCTCAATATAATAGACCCAACCCAGTAGTCAATACCCACGACCCCTCCTACATACCTTGCGATGTCAGGCTTCTAGAGCCGGGTCCTGCACTTCACGAGCCGCACCATGGCAGTACCGGTGACGGCAAATTCGCAGCGAAGAGCTCGTCCGTCGAAAATGGTTTGAGCGAGCTGAACCCCGATGAGCTCAGGTTCATCCAGTTGACTCTCTCTGGTGAAGGCAGCAGTGCCGGTGGTTATCATGGCCAGAATACGAATCAAGCAAACCAACCAGAATGGAGCGCCTATAACAACCATAATGACGGCCAATTTTCGTCGCATAGTGCTACTCCATCCGAGGTCGGAAATACCGGGAGAGCACCGTTATTTGATAGCACTAACCAGGCCCAGTATGCCAACACGGATAGGCTAGATGAAATTCAAAACGCAAATTACTACAACAATAGAGGACTGCCACACAAGTCCGGGTCAGACCCTTCCTGTTCTGTGTTTGTTAGCCATCTTCCACCCAATATTACTAGGGAGAAGCTATTCGATTTGTTCCACCCATTTGGCCCGGTCGCAAACACGTACTTGAAGGCTGCTCCGAGCTGTTTCGCAATCATTAAGTAAGATCTCCCGTTATCGTTTGTTAAGAACCATTTAGGGTGTTAACGTTTTATAGCTTTTTTGAGACTAACGCTCGAAATGCGGCCATCGCAGGCTTGAATGGGTTTGTCCTAGATAATCACGCTCTAGTCGTCGAACCCAAACGCCCGAACAGGGAGTTTACAGACCGGACAACCCGCAAGACATTTGGAAACAACACAGATTCACCACTTGGACCCCAGGCTGGGAATGCACCCCGTAGGGCTATTCATCGCGCCCACACAAGTTCTGTGGGGGTTGTGGACCACCTCTCTCCGCCTCGTAGGGATGAGAACCATATGACTGGCCAACGGCCTCAGCCGCTACACATCCAGGTTCCACAGCAATCTGAAAACTGGACTCCAGATTCCGCTACCGGAAATGGAGAACCAAGCAACTCCATGAGGACGCGTTCAACCCATGGGCGCATAGTGCTTAATGGTTGTGACATTGGGAACTCCTGCCCCCACCCCTATCACGGAGATCCCACAGATGACAAACTCAACTTTCCACCCCCGAGCTCGCCCGCAGCTTTCGCTCACGGAGGTCACGGTAGCGGTGGGGCCAGGTTGCCAAAGTCGCCAAAGAAGGGCAAGAGAGGGATGAAGGATAAAAAATACTTAAGAGGTCAGAACAGGTACAATGAAGGGGAGGAGACTAGTGGCTTACGCTCGCCTGTTCTCAAGGCAAAGCCAGCCTCTCGAAGTGGTAATGCCAGCGAATCTGGTTTTGTTGGGTCGAGAGACAATAGCATCACGCGTAGGTCCAGCCTTTGATCGCGTGGGGACTACGTTGGGCAGTGCGGAAGGCAGGCGATTAGAGAGCCAAGGGGTGTAACTAAGCAACAAGGGACAAAAGTTGAGCCATAAAAAAAATAAAATCCAAGGCCGGTTTGGCAGCTCTGCTTCGCGAGACCGCGGTAATTTCGCGGTACATGTAGCGGTCGTGGCTTTTGAGTGCACCCCATATGTGCCGAAACTACCTGAATCGGCTTCACTCCTGAACCACCCGTATTTGTCGCCGGTATTCGTCACCATTATGAGGCGGTTCCTCAGAGCATACTGATCAGAGGCGTGATACCTGCAACCCACTTGATTTCGTATATTACGTTTATACCCCATACGGACCCAATAGATCCACACAGCTCGGGGGCTGCCGGATCCCGCCTCCTCTCCATCCTCTCCTTTGACACCTGGGAGCACATATAGACTCCTAGATGCGCCATGCCCCTAGCTAGCAATCAGTTAAATTCTGTATCTATGCTCTATTCGCCCTTTCTACCTTTTAAACTGCCATAAGTCGCCCATCGCGTGGTCTTGCGTACTCCTTCACTTAACCCCCGCACTCCCTTGCGTAAGTTGCATGCCGGAGGTTCTAAAGCGTTTTTTTTAAAGTTCTTTCTCCCTTCGTTTACGGGGTTCAATGGAGATAGATGAACGTACTAAGCTAGTGTGTGGTCTCGACCCTCCCTTCTCCAGCTTTGATCTCCTCCCTCCGATCCGTGAAAGGGACGCCTGGCTCTCAATTCCGCCAAAGCTTGCGCCTCAGGGCCCTTGAGGCTTAGAAATGCTCCACAAGCTTTGAACGCCTGGACTTCACGAAACCTCCTTGATCCAGGATTGTCATGGGGTATTTAAGGGGGAAAGAACTCATGATTAGAGGTTGCGGAAGGGGCCTCCGGTCGAGGGGACAGGTGCGTGAGACCCTTAGTGCTGAGACAAGGCTGTATGTGCAGATGTGGCCACATGGTGTCCTCACGGCATGCCAGAGCAGACTGAGGCAGATGGGGCATCGGTGGCATGAGTCAATTGGAGTGGCGGGGACGCAATCGCGGGAACACATGCTCCTAGCAACTGAGCTATGTTGAGCATAAGAGAGGCGATCATACCAGGCTTGGACTCCTTCGATCGTTGTAATTTCCGGTGGGGGGTGAGCCATCTTGTGTTAGTTAATTCTCTATAAAGGTAAGGGAAAAAGAGACTCCTTGTTTTTTGGTCAGATAGGGGGGGGGGTCGAACCTTTCATATAGTGTAGTTTCCATTTCAGTGGTGTGGTCATCCATGATGCCGTAGTAAATGTAGTCCAGAGGAGGAATAAGATTACTTAAAAATCAGAATTATCAAATGTAGGACGGCGGCTCGAGCGGCTCGGGGGACTTAGGCATTATTTAACTAAAACCTGGTGATGTTACCACTTCCCCTGCGGTGGGGACACAGTGGGGCTACCATACCGGTGGGATTACCAGCGCCCAGATAGAAATATCTCGAATGCGGGGAGGGCGCGGAGCCATACACTTCTTACCTGCAGACGACACCGAGAAAACGAAAGCTTAAAAGGACACCCGTTGAGATGAATTTCTACGATTTCGATATTCCGCACCGATTTTCAAGGGCATTTCTTTTTTGCCTGTCTTTTTTTTTATTTTATTTCCCGACGGCATGACTATGGTTGTGGGAGTCCATCTTAAGCTACGGTGATTCAACAGTGGCCCCTGGGGGGAGCATGCCTATGGCCATAGGAGCCTCTCAAATGTATGCTCTATGATGCATCGGTGGTCGTCGGGAGGGTTCTTGCAGTGATGAGGGTCCCGACGGACGACACTGTAGAGTCTCGCGTGCTAACTCTTGTGGTGTTCAGGTAGGTTTTTTGCAGTATCTTGGGTAAATAAAACAGGTGCGCTTCTGGGCCACTACCGGTGCCGGTGTTTGCATACACTTCATAGCGAATACTTTCTGCATTTTGGGAGCCCTGCTGTTGGGAGATCTAAATGACAAAATAAAGCACGCTCGCACAAGCACACTCGCACATAGGCACCCCGTAGCTATAAAGTATCCGTTTGAAGCCCGCTCAGTCCATCCACGCAAAATCAAAGATTTCACCTTTCATTTCCCCCTGCCGTTCCTCGCTCCGTACGTTTGCGAAACGAAAACAGGACAGGACACTAGTGGTAAGGGAGGAGGAAAACAAACAAGAAAGACATGATCTCTATTAATACTAGGGGGGAAAGGAGGGAGGGCAAAGGGAACAAACAAAAAGGGTCAGCTTCTTATGGATAGCGGGAGCATTTGTAACTTCTGCAGAGGAAAGCGGATGATAGTGGAATGCGAATCTACTGACTTATACTTGGGTAGAAGTAGGTTGGAGGGGGGGTGGAGAATGTGAAAGGGGAGCGAATAGTGGACGCTTCCCCAACTATATGAACCTTAGAAAATCGTCCCAAAGGAGTTGTCCATGGGCAAGGCCTTCCTGGGGCTACCCTTTCCGTCCGCCGCCGGCTTCTTATGTCTACAAGTAGAAGTTAGTCATGTATTCATGGCTTAATTCAACTATTAGAAATAGACTCAGGGCCCAACAGTGAGGTTGTGTCAACCAAGAGGCTTACGTACCTAAACGTAAAACCAACGAACAAACCCTTGTTCATCTTCTCCTCTCGATCTGCCATGTTCTCCAGGGCGTTCTGCTTGTCGTGAACCTCCTTATACTTGGCCATGTCGGCCTCATTGCTAAAGTCGTCAAAATATCCAGCGTCGGTCTCGGAGTCGAGTTCCGGGACAAAGGGGGCACGCTGTTCACGCAGGCGAGCCCAGTCCACCTCAGCGAAGTAGGCGTGAGCGTGAATCTCGCCGATACCGTGGAAACGAGAGGTTTTGGAGGCAACGAGACTATTTGTCATTGGGTTAGTAAAAGGAGCAGGAAATCAAGTATTGCGAATGTGAGACAACAACATACCGAGTTATCAGATCCCAAGTCCTCTTACTTAGGAAGTAGTTCGGATCTTCGTACTCTGGCTTCCGAAGTACTTTCTTCCAGTGCTTGAGGTTTTGCCACGTCTCATCCACAGTTGCACCTGCAAACGGCGGATAACCGGCAAGGGCTTCGAACAACATGCACCCGAGACTCCAGTAGTCGACCGTAAAGTCATACTCCTCCCCCTTTAATACCTCCGGTGCCATGTAATCTGGAGACCCCACGATCGACTTTGCGTAATTAACTTCTCTCTCCCTCAGTGAGCGGTACCCCTCACGTCGCTCAGCAACCGTGCGCTCTCCCATAGGTCGGCCGAAGGGCACAACGAGATCGCCGACTTCCTCAAGCTTAACGCGAAGAGACTCAATCTTCCGGGGGCTGAGCATGCCGGCGGATAACCCAAAATCCGTAAGTTTAACATGGCCAGTAGAGTCAATGAGAAAATTCTCCGGTTTGAGGTCGCGGTGGATGTAGCCAAGCTGATGCAAAGCGTCAATGCATGAAAACATTTCGGCAATATAGAAGCGGGCGTGGCGATTGTGAAGAACCCCAGTATTATTGAGTAGGGTACGGAAATCTCCACCTGGCACATATTCCTGTTTTTGCAAAAATTAGTCCCAGGCCATCTCATCAAGGCGCTGGCAAAGAGATACAAACCATAGCCAGATAGATGCTCTCATCGTCCTGAAAAGCATACAAAAGCCTCACAAGCCATTCGCTCTTTGCCGCAGTCAAGATGTCTCTCTCAGTGAGCACGTGTCTAATCTCATCCAGCTTAAAGAGCAATTTCTTGCTCATGACCTTCAAAGCGCACACCTCCCTCGTATCTTTTTTCTGAGCCAAGAACACTTGGCCATATCCACCTTGGCCTACCTGCGTCAAAATCTGGAAGTCTCCGTGTCGAAGTCTAGTACGACGTTTTCGTAGGTGGGCCCGCTCACGGCCAAGGTACTTGTGCCAGGCGGGCTCATAAATTGCGGTAGGAGTAACCGGAGGTGGGGGGTTCTGTTCTTTGAACTGAGATAGCCGGCTCTGGCGCGTATGCACATAGCTCAAAAGATCGAAATAGTGATCAAGAAAGTCTATCACCGTGTTAGCCAAAGATCGGCAGACAGGATTACAGAAACATAAGGAACAAAGTTCTCACAAAGCTGCGTCACGTTTGCAAGCCGCCTGACCTGAGGTTTCTGTAGTTTCTCGAGCTCCTCGACAGTAAGTCCACGCTGCGTATCATACCCCCTACGTCCAGTGGGCGAAATCTGCTCTCGTGGCTGGTAAAGTTCCTGGCGTGAAGCTGCTGCCGTACTCTGTAGAAATTGCTGACCGCCAAAGTCTTTACCAAGCCTTGATCCAGGGGGGGTATTCTCCTTATTGAACCTTCGCACAGGACTGCCTGCGGAGAATTCAGTATCTCTGTGGATTACACTCTCTTCTACATCACCACCATAATCCTGTACGATTGCCTTGTTTGGAGATATGCCCGACTGGGCCTGCGGCTGTACCTGACGTCCGCTTTTGGTGGGTGTGCCGATGGCGGGTGGGTTAAGCTTTAAGGCGTTCTCAAAAACGTCGGGTAGGTTATTCGCTCCGGGTGGTAAACGGTTCTTACTTGGACTGCCTTGTGGTGTCTGCATAGGCGAGGTGAAGGCTTGTTGTATCGGTGTATGAGGTCGGTCAAATTCATTACCTGAGCGGGTATGAAGGGGAGGCGGTGGCATCGGAAGCATTGACTCGCGCATCCCACCTAGAGTGAGGGGCGAGTTACTGGCCATAGCTGTGGGGTTGGAGGTTGATGTCAACGGTGGGGTCGACTAAGCCAGGACTTTGCGATGTTGCAGGCGGCGAAGAGAGCCGCTGCCCGCGCCCCGATTTTGACTTTACAAGACCGACAAAGATATGCGACGTTTTGCTTTGTAGAGGGATCGATTTTAGTGACTACAAGAAGAGTCGGTCGGTTCTCGACGGGTATTTTGAGGTGAGTGCTAAGAAAAGGCTCAACTCCATGGCGGTGGGTTTTCGGAGCCCACAACAATTCTCGCGTTTCCACGGCAACCGTTTCACACAGTTTTTATAGGTGAAACGGCAGAGCCAGGGCGGCCTCATCGTTAAAGCATTTCATTTGCGAAGTTATTGAAGGTAGAATTTTCTCTTCACTAACTCTTCGATGGAATTCAAATAAGTCTCCTATGGTTCACGGCATGGGGATTTTGGGATTTTTTTTCCGTGTGGCGGCGCTTCCCAAGATAGACAGGTGCATTTCATCGAAGACAGACCATACACGGGATCGCTCACGGGGTGCAAATAGAATTCCCTAATGTCCCACACCCCACCCCAAGCGCCCAAGACTGCGGGTTTTACCCGGAGGAAATATTCAGGGACAACATGGGGGCGGAAATCGAAATAGGGAGGACAAAAAAGAAACGGGGAAAAAGGAATGCCATCGACTCATGGGCAGGCTCTGCCTTATGACTTATCGCATACAACATGGCATTCCGTCTTCATACAGTAACGTTGTGCTCCGTAGAGCATACCGGGAGGAAGAGTGCCCTGTCATCCAGCGCCACAAAATCTAGCTTCTTCCTCGCGTGAATCAGACGAAATGGTACCTGATATATGGCCCAAGTCAAGACCTGCTTGCCGAGATTTATGCATGTAAACGCACAAAGGCGAGAAGCCACACACGCAGGAGTTATCACGTAGCCGAGGAAACGGGAACGATACGAACTGCTTTCAGGGATGGCGTTGCCCTCTATCCTTGCAAGAGCTTTGACCTGTCTGTCTGTCTTAAGAAGTTCATATTCATCCCGTGTTGTCTTATGGAGCATAACGATCCCGTGGCAGATGTAAAGATCGATGAGCGGAGAAGCGGGAAATTAAATTCGCAGCCTACTCATATGTTGCAAGGAAGTTAGAGCTTGGCTTTCTCCAGGTCTCGACGAAACGAAATAACACGTTCGTCGGACCGACTGAAAGTTCCCGGAAAAAGCATGTTGAGCCCTCGTATTCGTCCAATTAATGCCCAATCACCAGCTGATCCTCAGCTGATCGACAGCCCACAACCCAAGAGAAGCAAAAAAACTTGTCATGCCTATTTACTTCATTTTTCTGCTCGCGGCTGGCTGACTAGCAGCAGCCGGAATCGTTGGATCGGCTCGCATCTCGCGTGGTTGAACCGTGCGGGCTCTTGCTCTGGCTCAATTTGGCGGCATCGACACGCTGCAATGGTGGCTCGCTTCGCATAAGTGACTCCATGCCGTCGGGCTGGCTGGCCCTAATCACAACCCCCTGCTTTTTTGTTGCAGGGCCGGAAATCTCTGCTTGGGTGATTGCCCGATAAAATGCAGAGGCGTCAAGACTGGCTGGCACCTATGGCTGTCCAGACAGGGAACAACATCCTCACAGCAGCCCACTCCGTATGAGCTAGTTTAAACTTGCATTGTGAGGCGTGTGTCAGGCCCGTATCTGACCAAGTACTCTGCGCATCGCGCAGGTTGCGCAGGTAAGTAGCACTTGCTCTTCTCAACGCTCCACAGCCCCAAGCCACGGCGATGACTCGTTAAGACGAGATGAGAGCACATATTTTACACCGCCTGGGGGCGATTCCGTAGACGATCGCTCGCGAGATTTGGGCGTGGCAATCGTGAAAGCCGGGACAACTACGGCTGTTTCCGAAGTTTTCTCCCTGCAGGAGAAACCAAAAACGGTAAGGTCTCGGGTGTCCGATCTTACTTTTCCCAACCCAAAAAGCGATGGTCTCCCCTCCATGGCTGTGGTTCGGCCGAACTCCCCATCAGCCGTCAATTTTGGAGAGGGGTCGAGGCCTGATGTGTCTGTGCGATCCTGGAACGCTCTGCGTCGGGCAGCCTATGAGGGGCCGGTTCTACGGCCGTAGAATGGTGCATGTTCTTGCTGTCAGTTAAGTCATCTCAGATGGAGCAAATTGTGTGTTTCACTGCTCCAGACGGCAAATCAGGGCTCCTCCGAACCGCCTCTCCAAAAGTCCTCGTACAGTACAGTATAGATTCCCTAATATAACGCCCTGATATCAACAGGGTTCCAGCTCAGTGCACTACTAGTGCATGTGGAAGATCATGGCGTGCCCGTGGCACCAAAGAAGGCGGAGGGGTGTATTGGTCGTAGAACGGGCATGTCGCCGAAGCGAGCGCCCTCCGCACAGCGGTGGTGAGCTTGCAATCCATACCTGGTTAGTGTCGATATGTTCGATGCCAACTTGACAAAGTGAAGGTTGGATGCGATTCGCGGAGGCGCTGCAGCCCTCGCAAAGACTTGCTCGCTGGATAACTAGCTGACTTGGACCCTGGATGGAGGCGCTTCGCCCATTCCATCTGGTCGGCACCTCTGCTGAAGCGTTAACCCTTGCCGATGCAGCCTCCCTTGTAAGCCAGTCGTCTCGACTAGACTAGGCGGTGGCCGGGTGCCACACTGTCGGAAAAAGGAGGATTGGGAGTCGAAAACGGCGCTCGCAGCTGTCCAAAAACAAAAGCGTTACAGTCTTGCCAGCCCTCCTTTTGAATTTCCCACCTGGAAAAAAGAGACCACGCGAGGCATGCAATATGCAAGTGAATGAATATTAGTTCTTCCAAGCCGCGCGGGTGTCAACACAGGTCAGTAGCTGCTGGTGCTTGATGCATTGATTTCTACGATGGGATGGATGGGCCTCGCTTGGGTGCCCCTAAACATGTCCCGGAGGGAGGGGATCGTTGATCATTGATGAGTGATCATTGAATTGTCACCCCTTTCGCCTTCAACCAGGGCAAGATACCCTGCCAATCTCGACTGAAGCGGCTAGAAGGCGTCGGGGGGCTTTCTCAGGTCAATCACAGCGCACGCAGGAGACTAACTCTGTTAGCAACAAGACATAACCAGGGCCACAGCGCAACGCAGGGCATCTAACCAAGGATGCTTCGATTTCGCTTGTCTTTTCCCTGCTTGGAGTAGGCTTAGCACCTTTTCCAATTGCGCACACGCATGGTGTGCAGTCACCGGCGCTGATGGGATTTCCAACACGTTCTCGGCCATTGCCGCGATACTTTGTGATCGCGATGGGCAGACGCCAAAGCCTTAGCCCATTTACATTTGATGTCCCTTGCCATCCTGATTATGTAGACCTTACACGATTGGAGCATCATGAGGCTTTTGAGTTTCCCACCAACCATGGATCATCTCCACTAACCCAGGGATATCTCGTCCCAGGCGTTCGTTCGTGTGGCCAGCCGGCCTTACAACTTTGGTTGTCGCGAAGGCGGCCGCTGGGACACGATGGCTGAGAAAACCATTCCTCTGGGTTGCCGTGCATGCATCATCGCACCGGGTCCTCCTCCGCGCAGAGCTTGATACCGACGGTTCCCCTTGTCCGCACATGAGATCCGAAGGAAGAATCGGAGTAAGCGAGAGACGAACTCGGTCATATGCGGAGCCGTGGGATAGGATAGGGATGTTCCACTCCAACAGGCCTGATCGCAAACAGCCCAATCAATAAAGTCCCTAGCAAACTAGCCCATGCATATCATGACAGAGGAAGGATCCTTGACAGGCTCTCCTCCCGCCCAAAACAAAACAAACCCGAGGAGAAAAAGAAAAGTTGAAAAGCGAAAAATGGGATGAAAAAAAAAGGAAGCAAGCCTAATGGCGCCTCAAGCATGAGCTTAGAGCAAATAGAAGCGTCTCTGCGTGTGCCATTTGCGCACGCAAGCATGACTTCTACCAGGATGAAGCGAGTGGGCGTCCAAGCCGTCCCGTCGCGGGGGCGCCAGGTCCCCATTTTCGTGGCGAGAAGAGCTTGAGCTGTCCTTGTTGTCGTCCAGAACCACCGTACAGTTCAATCGCGACAGGGGCGTATGCGTGCACAATTACCCCCGGCGCGATCCAGATCTTCTGCTACCCATCCCCCTAATGTCAAGCCACTAGAAGCGATCATTAGTCCAGATACATATACACTCGAGCACTCCACAAGGGGCGCGCGCGCAACCTGGAAGATTGTGAGCAACTTACTCGCAGAAACGTCAGCCTGTCAAGCCGGCTACGTGAATACGTGCGTGAAGAACGTCGTTCGTGATTCAAAGTCATCGCTTTAATCATAGAACGCCATACGATAGGGATGCTACTTGGTTCGATTCGGTAACGAAAGAAGTAACCCTTATGCCTCGCGAAGGAAAAGAGATCTCCATCCTCCAAATATAACATCCAGACAGCAACAGCTCCGTTCAATCGTTCTTCCTTGCTATTCGCCCAAGCAAAATTCATACTCCAAGTACAGCCGCCATCGATCTAGAATATCATTACTCAAAAGAATTTCGTGTTGTTGGTATTGCCCCTCCTTAGGTTTTCTGATACTCCAAAATGATCGTCGCTGACCACCGGTCCGTCACTAGGATACGTATTTACAAGTCGCAAAGGAAATATATTTCACAAAATACTTGCTCGATATACAGGCACGATTAGCGAAGCCTCCAGTTTAAGGCCCAACTCTGAACACACTCGAGATTGTCGGGACGCAAATCTGCCAATTGTCTAAAGAGCCTTAGGGGAGCGGTTGATTACCAGCCGCAAAAGTTTCCAAGAGGATTGTTCTTGCACCCAACCAGACAAGACGGCTGTGTTCAGTTTCTCGCCATTGCGAGATCCTCCCCGTCTGCCTAGTTTGATCTCTCTGTCTCACAACTACCCCTCACCTGCCCCATCGTCCACAGACAAACCTTCGTCACCTGTGGACCATCACCAAGGACAGTCTTTTCAATACTGGACTATTAGCAACGCGTCCTCGCCATCATTTGAGTTCGCGCCTCGCCCTAATACTCTTCCAACTCCTCCAATATTGGAGTCTGAGCATTTCAGGCCACTCTCAGGCCCGTCACGCGAAGAATCCGCCAACGTGGCTACCGCGACAATCCTTCAGCCCCAAATGAGTTCGCAACCGGACCCTTTGGGTGCTCATTCCTCAAGTTTCTCCGCTCGGAGGTCCGCGGCATCGCATCTGCCCGCGTTTCAACTTCCAGGGCCTCCTACCATGCATAGAACCTTCCCCCCATTTACCGCCATAAACGCGAGTCAACCACCCCCTGCAAATGCTGGGAATTTGTTGACACCGCCAAACGTGTCAGGGGATGGACTCAGCCCTATCTCAGGCGGTCTCAATAGCGCCAGTTCTGGGCCCAACCCAGGAATGCCATACACACCTATCAGCTTCTGGCAACAGCAAGGCCAGTCTCAGTCTGCATACGGCTTTAGCTCAGGAGCTACCTCTCAGCCACTATACGCCAGCCAAAGTTCTGGGCCGTTTTCTAGTCGAAGCTTATACTCGCCCTTATCAGGTTCCCTGGGAAGAAGTGTCAATTCGCCTGCCACTGTGGATGGCCCTCCACCTCCGCATTATGAGCAACTGCCTCCGTTCTCATCTTCTGTATCCATGTCTTCTCAGAATGGTCCCGCTTCCACTACCCTGCCTACGATAAGCATGCAACAACAAATTACGGCCAACCCCTACCTTACCTCGCAACCCCCGACGACCTCTGCTACACAGCCATCTCCAACACACACACACGAGTCATACTCCTCCCCTCACAGGCCCCCACCTGCGCCGTATTACAGTGGATCCCAACCATCTTCAACCCCGCACCAACCATCATTTCCAGCACCATATTCAACGGCATCACCCAGCCAGCACACGCCGCTAACTTCCACCGCGCCCGCTCCACGAGTCTCGCCGATCTCGTCAACTCCAGCGCATCCGCCCCTTCTCCAGCCGGCACCTCCCCCGCCACCCCACCATTTTGGTCGCCCCTTCTCCAGCTTCAGCAATTACTCGCTACCAGCCGTGTCGGGGCCAATAATGTCTAATGTTCATAGCCCGGGAGCCTCTATGACACTTGTGGGCGGTATGCCAAGTGGCATGATGCCAAACGCGATGCTGCATGGCGGTATGCCACATATGTATTCTGGACATCATCCACACCCGCAACAGCCGCCGCAAAACGACAGACCTTTCAAGTGCGATCTATGTCCACAAAGCTTCAACAGAAACCACGATTTAAAAAGGCACAAGAGAATACATCTTGCTGTCAAACCTTTCCCTTGCCTTCACTGTGAAAAGAGTTTCAGTAGAAAGGATGCCTTGAAGGTAAGCTTTACCGACCCGAACCTAGATGATCCCTCCCTAACAATTAAACAGAGACATATCCTTGTGAAGGGCTGTGGTCGACCGCAAGCTCCCGACTCCACTGAGGTGAAACAGGACGATTCATCTCCAACTAAAGTCGAGGGCGTGAAAACCGCTCGAGGCAATAATGACGGCCCTGCGGGAAGCCCACGACTAAATCCTACCGCCAGTAAGGGCGAATAGTCTTGTCATGAATTTCGATACCCCAAAATTTATTTCTACTTTCCTGTATTATACGGCTGCGACGGCTAACGATTTCTGTTTTTGCTCGCGGGATCTCCATATTATGCTTTATTCCCAGGACGCTCGGAAAATATGTAGGAGCGGAGCTGGTGTTTGGCGCTGGTTTCATAGGTTGGTCTGGCAATCTGGGCGTGTATTAAGGATCTGTGAAATTCTTGGTGTGCTATTTGGTGGGCGTTGGGAGGGTGCTAACGACCACTTATTGCGCTTCTGTGAGGGTTCCAGTCCCTACATACGGCGCTCTTGTGGCCATGATAAGGGACGGTGGTTCCTCGTTGACCTTCGTTGTAATTATAGAATTTTCTTGAGATAATTGTCTTAATCGGACGAATGATAAAATCTCTGAAAAAGCTCCTTACCCTTTTACTGAACGAAGACCCAAAAGCCCCATTCCCCGAATACCGGAACATTCTCCTCCACTTATGGTGATCAACAGAGACATTACTTGAAGCGATAAGCGTAGGCGCTTCGCCTTTGAACATCCCAAGCCCTTCCCGTACCCGATCCACATCCCTACTCGTAGACGCCAGCCATAATCCCCTAATTGAGATTGTGGCTGTTATCTGTACAGGGGTCACCCTGGCATCCGCCTCAGCAATATCAACGTCTCCGACGTAACGGGTCAACGGGACTCAAGTCTTCAACACACTTTGACATTGCCGTGATTAAGTCATCTCACTCTCTTGATTAAATGATGGTAGAGGGATCTTGGGCCGCCACTGGATCAAGGGTCCGTTAGGGTGTTTGCGGGCATACGGGTAACCGTGAGCACTCGAAGATGGAGTTAAGGCGGTAAGATAGGGGAGGTTTATTAGATAGACGTGTGGTGCAATGAAATCATTTATCTCCCCTTTCTGTTCTCTCATTCTGCACTGCTATTTTGCAGAATGTTAAGGCTTCTTGGTTGCCATGACGATGGCTGTTGTTCTCCCTGGAATGAAAGCCACAACACTAGATTGCATACATTCCACGTTCCATACACCGAAGGTAGGAAAATAAACAAACACCTCTACCTCTCCGAGCACATTTCCTTAAACTGAAAGTGGTAGATTTCATAATTTATCTGTAGTACTTGCATTTGCCCACAGGGTTTCTGTTATTACTCTGCTTCATTAACCTTCCCTCCATTCCCAGAATCTCATAACAATCAATACCGGCTGGTGATTCGAGCACGCGGCACCTCTACCGCTCATGCCTTTATAGGTTTGAGACAAAATCTATACAGCCTGAAATTGTAGTCTCTCAATTGGTGAGTACTAGTTTCTCAGAAATCCTACAACCACACGGTGAGCATCTTCAACTCGCAAGGATAGATATTGAACATTCAGGTAGAGAAAGTCATTCAAGTCATCTCCGACTACGTGTCGGAAATCGCATAGATCGGCTGCTCGCTCTCCACCATGGAGACCCAACATCGTTTCAATCGGCCACCATCCCGGCGACGACCTCTGCAAGACTCAACCTCTCGAGCCAACAGGACACAGAACCGTCCACAACCCATTGCAGCAGACACATATACGCCACCAAAAGCTCTCCAACACAGTCCACAAGATGAAAATGTAAATCCTCAAATATACAGCGGCTCGAGCTCGCCAGTGTCGAACATGCAAGATGCTAGCTCTAAGCTACAGGCAAATGGCGACAACAGCCTCCCAAGTCGCACCCAGGTAGTGAATCCACAGCCCCAGACTGTCGCCAATGGCTGCAAGCAGGAGTCCAATCGCGACTCCCAAATCTCGACAATATCCAACGCATCTAATAAGTCTCGGCGTAAGACCCACGTTGGTCCATGGCGCCTAGGTCGGACCTTGGGCCGCGGATCCAGCGGGCGCGTGCGGTTGGCGAAACATGAAATTACAGGACAGTATGCTGCCGTGAAGATTGTGAGCAAATCGAACCCTGGGATACCGTTGAGCAGCAGTATCACAACAAGATTAGATAAGGAATTACCCCCCAGTGATGGCGAGAGACGACTCCCTTTCGGAATTGAGAGAGAGGTGGTTATCATGAAGCTGATTGAGCATCCTAATGTGTTGAGGCTGTACGATGTTTGGGAAAACCGAGGAGAATTGTGAGCCCGTCTACCCCCACACCCTTTCTAATTGCTGATTTCCATTCTAGATATCTCGTACTGGAGTTCGTTGAAGGTGGGGAGCTCTTCAATTACATCGTCCAGCGTGGTCGACTCCCAGAGCATGAGGCTGTCGAATACTTCCGTCAGATCCTGTCTGGCCTGTCTTATTGCCACCGTTTCAGCATCTGCCACCGAGACCTCAAGCCAGAGAATCTTCTCCTAAACAAGGAACGCGACACAATCAAAATTGCGGACTTTGGCATGGCGGCCATGCAGCCTGCTGGGTCCTTGCTGAGTACGTTCTGCGGCAGCCCTCACTATGCGTCCCCGGAAATCCTCCAAGCCAAGAGTTATAGAGGTGACAAAACCGACATTTGGAGTTGTGGTATCATCCTCTTCGTCCTTCTATGTGGCCGTTTGCCTTTTGACGAAGAGAGCGTACATTACCTCCGACAGAAAGTCATAGAAGGCCGATATATGATGCCAACTGGCCTGTCGGAGGAGGCCAAGGACCTGATCTTCTGGATGCTTCAGAAAGACCCGGAAGTTCGCATTGGCATGGACCAGATTTGGGACCACCCGCTCATGCACAAGTATGAAGTGGTGGGAGGGATTACCAATGGCAGAAACCTGAATATGGACAGGTGGGGAGGTGCACCACCACCACCGACTCCGGAACAAGTTGGCCGTCCAGTGCGGAGGAGACGCGATATTGACGGAGAAATCTTGAGGAACCTACGAACACTATGGCACGGTGAGGATGAAGAAACAGTCATTGAAAGACTGTTGAGTAGGGAGTAAGTTGCCCCTTTTGGTTCTACGCAGTGTCAATGCATCACACTTCGATGAGTAGTAACTAAGGGAGTGGATAGACCCAACCAAGAAAAAGTTTTCTATTGTCTTCTAATGAAGTATCGCAATGACCATCTTGAGAACTATCAAGGGCATGGCCTTGAACATTCCGCTAGTGACTACCACCACAAGCCTCCCTCACCACATAAGATCCCCGCGCGTCAGTCACACTCGCAAGGGCATGGACACACACGCAACCGCTCACAGTTTTCTATCCTTAGCGAGCATGACCCATGCGCTCGACAAAGCTATTACCAAGACACAGTGGCTTCAGAGACCGTAGAGAGCTACGACCCGTTCAGGCCATCGCTCAACCCGATCACTGATGCTAAGGCCGAGTACGCCAATGTCACTGTTCTGCGCGGTCAACCAAGTGCTACTTCTCGCCAGCGGCCTAGCAGCATCCGACATCCAGTTTCGTCTAGAGTCACGGCTCTGCAGCAAGGTAACCGACTCGGCTCCAGTTGGTCAATCGCGAGCTCTGGGGGGCACAGCAGGAGGCACATTAGCGCCAGACTGTATGACTCTAGAGGTTCATTAGCAAGCTCTTCGCATCGAGGCAGCAGTCCAATTGTCATTAGGCCGTCTGATCACCATAAGCGCAATATCAACTTCCCACACGTGAGCAAAATTTCAGCAGCCTCGCCACTGTATAGGAGACGAAGCAAGGCACAGAAGCTTATATCTCCAGATAATGAGTATGTCGCCGAAGGAAGTCCAGCTCCTGACGTTATACCAATCCCAAAGGTTGCTCAGAAAAACGGCAGCAATGCCGCCCCAGGCCCTGGCGAAGGGGGAAGAACAGTTAGTCACTTATGGAGAGAAGAGGCACGGCTGGTTAGCAATGAACTGGAAAAGTTTTGCGACGAGGTGTTCAATCGCGACGAAATGTTCAATCGTTCGTCAATTGCTTCGACTGCTCACACTGGGAATACCAGCCGTTTGACATTGGCAAATGAGTCATCACCCGTATCTTCATTCACGTCTCGGGAGGAACCCTTGTCCATTAATCCGAAACCAGCCCGAAAGAGGGACGGAGCAAGCTTGGAAACCCGACCTTTACCTCCCGTACCTCCACTAATCACCGTCGAAGGAAGTGAGAGTACGGGGTATAAGGACCATGTTTTTGGGAATCAGCAACAACGTCCAGCAAAGCTAGGGCCAAATGGGTATCTTGAGGATGTTATTGCTCATCTGGATAAACTTATTCAGCCGGGCGGGGCCTTCCAGGTTGGACGAGATGGAAGGCGGATTGTGTCCGCCACGCCAGACTGTCGGTCACCCGATGGGGCAGGATACCTGCCTGCAATCTCTGAGGAGGGGCGCTATTCAGATGCGGACGAGTTCCAGGTCTTGCTCCATCAAGGCCACACCAATTGCCGTTCTGCATCAGCACCCCTTCGAGACGGCCCCTCTATGCATGGTGGAAATGGGGAAAATTCAGCCAAGAGTTCTGCTCCGACGACCAGAGATCGTAGGAGCACCATCCGAATGGTCGGCCGTGACTCTCCTGGTCCAAATCCGGTGGAACCTCTAAACATCCGCAAGAAAAATGCCCTCTGCCCAGATGTTGACGTCGGAGCTGGGCAGGGAGTTCGAGCTACCAAGTGGCAAAGGCTTGCAGAGCCTGATGTATATAAGCTAAACATAACGCATAGGCTAGCTCGACTTCCCAGCGAAAATCTCAACAATTTGGACAACCGGACGGCCAAGGATGGCGGAAATCTGCGAAAGCGAGGTTCAAAAATGGAAACCAGCGAAGGTAGAGTGAAAGGCTGGTTCAAGCGTGGGACATCGAATGGCGATGACGAAATTCGCCCGTTGCCGCCTCCAAAGGATAACTGGCCGTTGCCGCCAATGCTAGATGGAGAAGCTCTAAAACTCGAGGCACCGGTGATGAAGCAACTAGCACCAAAAACAGAGAAGAGATACCTTCACAACCACAACCCATCATGGGGGGGCACCAAGGGGTTCTTCAAGATGTTTAGACGCGGGGCGAGGAAGAGGAACGCTGAAATGGTATTTGGAGGTGGGCCCATTATCATGCTCAGACATCCTCTACCACTGTGCTAACGCATGAATATTTAGACGAGTTCGATGACACTGATAGTATTGGTACTTCCGTGAATGATGATGATAGACAGCTGGGCCCGAACCTGGGTTTCACCGGGAACCCAAGCGCGCAGCCTCTACAACAAAATTGGTTCGCAAGAATCTTCCATATTAAGCCAGCATCGAAGATCGTCTGTTTTTCCGTGAATAAACGCAAGGCACGTAAGGAAATTGTGACCGTCTTGAGAGATTGGAAGCGCTATGGCCTGCGTGACGTCGTTGTGGACAAGGTTCGAAATGTCGTACATGGCCGAGTAGATGCAGCAAATTGTGAGTCTAATTGCCATTCAAAGAGCAACCAACGCCCAGCGTTCCCCACAATGTATGCAATCCAGCTAACATATTTCCTCTACGTGTAGTCCTCCGAATCAAAGAGGTTCACTTCGTGGTGGACGTGATAACTGTGGTTGACCATAGCCAGCAACGTTCTCAGTTAAGCATGGCGCGATTTACGCAAGAGAAGGGTGCGGCGTCCTCTCTTAACCGCGTGGTCGACACTCTGGAGACGATACTTGAGGGCAAAGGCGTGCTTGTGAAGGATGAGAAAAAGAGGCGCCTTATGATGAAGATGCTTTCTTGACACCTTTTTTTTTGTTCGTTGGCTACTTTTGGGAGAAAAACAACGGGCAGAATGCTTTGGCTTTGGTTGTTTATACTCCCTCGACAGCCAGGTCAGTTCTGATCCCTCTGTCTCTTCTGAAATAGTCAGCTTTTCACTGTAGCTGTGAATCCCCGTTTTGTTTGCAATAACATACGGATCAATTCGCTGGCTCTGTGGATTGGATGTCGTTCCCTTTCTTTCTTTGTGTAGCCGTTCATAGAAGGTTCTTCCGTCTCCGGGGGGTCAATGAATCCCCCTCCCCCCATCCTCTCTATCTTTCGGTGTAGAAAACTCATGACGTACAGACGTAGATACAACCAACGGGTCTCTTTTTCTTTTTCCTTCCTTTCCGTTACCGGGGTGTTTAATTCCTGTGAAGAATCAGATGCGGCTCAGAGAAACCGATTAATAATAATGATTGAAAATTAGAAAAATAAAATGGTTCTTTTCTTAAAGATTTCTTCATCGTGTTCGATATCAGGGGGTCTGCTTATCCGCCAACTTCTGACCTCCTCCCTCTTCTCGCCCCTTCTAAGGAAACCTTCGAATTCTCCGCGAAGACTAGCCAAGACAGAAGGAGAATGGTTCTCTTTTCGTCTCGCTCGCTCGCTCGAGCTAAGACCGAAAAGCCCCAAAAAGAAAAAAAGAAAAAAAAGCCGTGCGCGTTTTGCTGCAGGGTAGAGTATCCATAGTAGTAGTAGTAGGTACGTGCGCCGAAAAAAACCCGGCCCAACTCCCAAACCCGTTCACACCACATCGTCACAGACATCGGGGAGAGAAATGAAAGCAAGGAAAGAGAAGGGAAAAAAAAAAAAAAAAAACCAAACCGGGAAAGAAAGATAGCTAGCCGGGCCGGCCCCCACATTCGCGCCCTCGTGTGCCCTTCGTGCCCTTCGTGCCCTTTCCCTCTTTCACTCCGCCTTACCTATTTACCCACCTTTATTTTTTCCCTCCAAGCCGCCCCGGCCGCGGCCCAGCCCAGCGTTTTGGGCTCCTGACATTCTAGACCCTGTGGGGGCTGGTGGTGGTGGAGATTAACGGTGTGGGAATCCAACACCCCCCCCCCTCCCCCCCCGCCACCGTTGATGGCGTTGCGATCCGGGTCAGGTGTCCCCGCAGCTGCACACCTACCCAAATGGCCCCCCCCTTGTTCTCGTACTGTTTTCCCGTGTCTTTCTTCGAGTTTGTCCAAGAGGGGTCTTTCGATGATCCCTCATGGACCTCGGCTGTCATCTCCGCGTTTCTTTTTTCCCGTCTCTTTTCCTTTTCATTTTTCTCTTTTTATTTCTTTTTTTTGGGCGGGTGGTTCATGTGGCTTAGGGTTGTTCCTTGCTCATCCCCACCTCGGAGAAATAAAGGGAGAGAGTGGTAGGGATGGGGCGCTCTTGTGTTTGTTGGTGATTCCGGTGGTTTGGGATTGGTGATATTTTGGATCTCGGATTCAGCGTGGATAAATGGGGGACCGTGACCTGGAGTGCAGACCGCAACGGCAGCGCGCGGAAACGGAGAAAAGAAAGGAAGAAAGAAAAAAGAAGCTCACACGCAGCCCATGTATGTACACACAGGCCCTGCAGGAAAAACGAAATAGAGAGCGGACCTTGGGTCTGGGATGAGTCCGGTGATCTGAGCGTGGTGTGTGCATGTGGCGGTTTGACGATGGCCTCTTTTTCCTTTATTTTTCTGTGTTTTTGTATTAATTCTTCCTCGGGTTATTGTGTTTTGGTATGTTCCATGGAACAGGATGAGTTTCCGCTTCTCCGCTAGAGGTGTAAGATGTGCAGATGTGTCTCTGGTGCTGGGCAGGAAGGGGGTTGATTGGACCCTGCGATGCATCGTCCAATGGATATGGACGTGCGCTGTGGTGTGTACGCGAGCGAATCTGTATGGTGGGTGAGGCCTTAAATTCTCACGGACGGGGATTCCGTTCCTCTAGAGATGGTCCCTTGTGTGGAGCTTCTAAACGATCGTGATGGGTGATGCTCGTTTAGAGATGGATGGCCCGGCATTGGTTAGCTTCTCCTGTGCTCTGTCTGACTTTAATTTGTCTTACCCGGGTTTCCGAGGCAGAGTTGGGCTCGGCAGGCGGCTGATAAGGCCATTTGGTTTCTTTTCCCGCTCGTTGCCTCTGCTTCGTGTTTCCTTCCTTCGTGTTCTTCTCTGCTTCCTTGCCTTGACTCTCCTCCTTCCTCCTCGGGAATGCATGCACGCACTCGGCACGTCCAGCATACCCAGCACGCCTAGCACGCTCAGCACTTTAGCCGGTCCCAGTGGGAGAGGCCATACGGTGTATAGTTGAGGATGTCGGCCAAGAAGGGCAGTGTTGATGACGTACGGTTTTGCACTTGGCCCGCTCTTCGTTATGTTGTCCAATTCCCCAAGAATTAATATTTCTTCTCGTGGCGAGACGTGAGGCAAAAGGAACTAAGCTGATGATTTGGAAGGTCAAGGATGCGTTTTCGTTTATGTTTACCTAATGGGAGAGACAGCAGATAGGGGCTTACCTCTATGTAGTTTGTTCTGCATGCATCGCCCTGGCCGCTTCCTCCGTGACCATGCTGAGAGGGTGCCGGCGAGTCGGTTACTCCTATCCTAATTGTATGTACATACATACAATCTACAAGGCTCCTTCTGGCTGTGTACATACCTAGCACTATTGACCAGCATCTGTCCGGCCTCTGGTGGATTCAGCTTCGCCTCGCAGCGGCCTTATTATCTCCCATACTGGTACCGACAGGGCGGAACGGACGGAACGGACCGGCGTATGGCTCGGCATCGCTGAAGGATTCGAACGTTTCTCTAGTTGGTTGTACATGCCGGTCGTGCATATACCCTTTCTCTTCTCTCTCGACTCTGTGCCCTGTCGAATTGATGGTGCCACTTGGGCATACTACGAGCGGAAGCGGAGGGGAGGCGCTTGAACCGGTCCAAGTTCGCGTTGTAGACATGTCGTGTGGGATTCCCCGGGGCACTGCACTATTGGACAGTGATGTGCAGCGTTTTTGTTCCACGGTTGAGGGGTATGAGTTCGGGACCGTGCAGCAAGAGATTCCTGAAGAGAAAAGCAAGGGTCAACAATCTCCACGCGGAGGCCTATTCTTAGCCTTATCTCGTGTAGGTATTTCAAATGTGTATTATTTTCTACACGCAAGCAAGTACCTGGCTACAGTAGTGGATGGCTTTTCTGCCTCCGCAAGGTTTTTGGGAGCAGCCTATTCATCGTACAACGGATTAGTCAAACTGACTTCCAACGGCTTCACACTTCCGTCGATTGACTTTACTCCTCCTGTGCTCGAGCAAGACCCATGCAAGCACCGTTCAAAATCATACAAAACGTAGACAGCGTGAGGAGGTGCTCGTAGAAACATCAACGACGTACGCAACGTAACATCAATAAGCCGTTCGTATCAGGTTTCAGGATACCGACGACCAGAGGTGCAAGTTGTAATCGGACAGACAACCACCAGCACCAGACAAAGGAGAGACCGGAAAATACGCATTAAAACCAGGCTGATTGGTATTACCCGTGCCAGGTAGAGATCAAGCAAATAACACTCCCAGGCCACCCAAGCCCATGCAAGCAAGTTCCACTCTATTCCCGCAGACAGAGAGAGAATGTTTCGGAGCGCGCCGCCCAAAAAAAAAAAAAAAAAGTATTCATTCATGCAATAGAGAATCGTTGCATCTACATTATATATCGGTAGGAAAATATGCAATGCTGCAAATAAATGCAAAGGAGTGCCCCAGACCAGCTGAGCCCGTTCGCCAGATGCATTCGTGCTGGCTTTGCATCGGACATGGCATATCACATTCGGTTTTCGTTGCCCGGTATCAGAATATCATTTATGCCTGAGCCCCAAAAAGTCTACCCCTTGTCTTGTTTAGGGTGACTTCAACGTCTATGAATCACGTATCGAGCGGTCGAATTTTTGGGAAATCCATCATCGTAAGTTCGTTGGCTAAAATTTCCGTGGCATGAGAGCGTTCAGCATGCTGCTGTCTGTTGCAGACCTTGATGATTGACTCTGAGCAGAGCCCTGATCCAGGATATTCTGGATGGACATGCCTGGCCGTTGCTGGCTGGCTGCTCCTGGGGTTTGCGTTTGTGGAGGCGGGGGTGTGCGGCTTTGTTGAGATGGAAGAACGAGTGGCGGATGGAGGGTTGCTGAGCTTGGAAATTGGTAGGCTCCTGGCGGAGGGCCTTGGGAGTGGGGCGAGGCACTGGTGCGCTCTATAGAGCTGTATGAGTAAGAAGATGTGGGCGACGATCGCCGAGGGGTTATTGCGGTTTGGGTAGGGTAGAATGGCGGTTGAGATGCTGGTGGCTGAGGCGGTGCTTGAGAATAAGCTGACTTGTAGGACGTGCTCGAAGACGCTGGAGATGAGGGTGCAAACGCAGACGCTGGCGGTTCCGAGTAGGGAACGTCCGCTGACTCTCGCCGCCCTTGCATCGGCGGTAAAGGACCTGCTTGAGATGGTGAGCCCGGAAGCGGTGGAGTGGGGATAGGTACGTGGGGTTCAGTGTGCGGTCTCTTACGATATGATTGCTCGTACGGTGATTCGTCATACGAGCGAGCATATGGTCCCGGAGGACTTGGCAATTGGGCACCGGGGGGGCTTGGTAACCTGTAATCGTGTTGATCCTGCCCATAGGCACTCTGCGGTGGTACTGCCTCTAAAGGCTGACCGTGTGCGCCGTATAGCAACGGGTTTTGCGGGTAGATCGCGCGTCCGCGACCAGGTATTCCGCCGTTTCTCAAATGCGGATAGGCAGTGTGTGCGGGCACGAATGCCTGAGCCTGTGACGACACTGGGGTGAAGATACACTCTTGGTTGAACCTTTGACAGTTAGAGCATCTGCCATCGTGAGAGCTCTCGAAGCCAGAACACCGAATCTATAATCTGTTAGTTAACCATTGGAGTGCTAGCTCGCGAGCAAACCTACTTTCCGCCTTCTGCAGTAGTTGCATGCTATCGCTGTCCGCTGTCTAGGCGCCGGTTGACTAAATGATGCCATATGCTCCGGGGTATAGCGATACGGATCTGATGTGGGATACATATCTGATTGAGGTGGCAGCGGCACCATGTCGGAATGCGTATTTGGTGGTCGTTGTGCTCTTGTATCTGTGCTTTCCTAGAAGAGTGGATGCGGGTTAGGCGATGATGCTTATGTTATATGGAGACGCTACCGCACTTACCCCGTACTCTGAACCTGCGCCGTACTCTTGTCTAGGTGGATATGTGTTGTTACTTTCCCACTGCAATGGATCCTGGCCTGACAGATTGCGTGGTGCATACATTTGCAAGAAAGTGTCTGATTCGTCCCAAGATATGATCCTACGCAGTCCCACAGCAGTGCCTACTCATAGCCGTGTTGGCAATAAATAGTACCACCGCGCCACGACTGCCGCCGAACGCCCAGTGCCCCGACGGTGGGTTTTATCGTGGACGTCTAGGGTCCCTAGTGCGTATTCGACGTATCTCCTACTTTGACCGCCGGGAGGCGAATGCAGGCCCCCAAAGAAAGCAAGAAGAGGTTTCCGCAATCTGGAAGCGATTCCGCGAACCTGGGTGCAGGATGGATGTGAGATCCCTTTTGTCTTCCGTTCTTCCCGCACTGACACAGACGAGCTTGTCCGCTGGTTCTGTGGGACGTTGGAAAAGCAGCTTGTGAAGGCAGAGGGCCGTGCTAAGCAGAACTACCCTACTCCAGGAAATGAACGCCCAGAAGTCAGGAGACAACACTGTCCTTAGTCTAGTAGGAATGAAACTCCCTGAGGTCCGTGGCGTCTTGAGTTACGGAGTTAAAAGGCCGATGGCACCTGCTTAGCTTTGCGACCAACGTGACTAAAATGCGAATGCGAAGCGGGGACCAAAAAGGTGGCTGATAGTGACGGATACCCTCACGCTTATCCTAGCAACCGGGGTTGTGTTTTGGGGGGGGGATATGAGATATGTCAGGGTCGATTTCGGTTTCGGTGAGTTTGGTGGTTGCCGTGATTGCGTATTCGATCCTGGATCCTGGAGCGAGGTTAGACGACCGCACGGATGCAGAACAGCTAAGTGTAGGGCAACAGTTGACCTAAGTATGTAGGGGGATGCGGGCTATTGTGGCGGAGGACAGCTAATGTGCCAGGGAAGCCTGTCTAACGCCTTATGCCCGGGGAAAGACAGCTGGGCCCACCACCACGTGTAATATCCGTCCGCTTGGTCCTCGTTGATGATTGGAAAAGGGGGACAGAAGGGGGGAAGGGAGGGATGGGAGGGATGGGAGGGATGGAATGGTTAGGGTTGGCTTGGGCCTCTGAGCCTAGCGGGACGGGCGGAAAGTGCGTCGTTCGCGATGAGATTGCCGGGAGGTGCGCTCCAGTTTTTCACTGTGAGTGCGTGTGCGGTTCGTTGTGTCACAAAACCGGCATGCAAAATGACATACTCTAGCGCCAGATCGAACCAGGGCAAGAAGGCGATGATTAGTGGGTATATATTAGTGTATTGTATTGTCAGAGGCTGTAGCAGCGGTAGAGCGGAGTATGCTGTACGCAGGTAGCAACGGGCTGGTATTAGACGCTGTACATACAAGTATACACATACATTAGTGAGCCGCCTCGTGAAAGAGAGAATGCAGAAGGCGCGCGGAGTAGCAAGCGGCGTAGGTAATCGAGCGACGAGGTTTGCGTGCAACATACAAGACAATTCGTACTTGGACACATTCGCCAGCCCGCCAGGCTGAATCAGTCAATCAGATGGGGCGAGATGACCCGAGGCACTGCCGAGCAGTCCGCCACACCCAAATGCCTGGAAGCGCGCCTTAAGGCAGACGCAATGCCGCCGTTTTCGTTGTTTCCCTCAGACAAAAGACCCCAACCAAACACTCGGAAGAAAGAGTAACCGAGAAAGACATCTGACTCCGACCGTCGGAACAAGAGGGCTCTCGATGTCCCATCCACTCACTTCTTGCTCGCCCTCAGCGTGCAGTGCGGCCCCCGCGTCCAACCGAGAGGCTGTCTTGGTGTGTTTGGTGTGTTTGGCTTGTCCGGCCCTCGATAGGTGGGCCATGCGTAGCGAAGCGGTGTGAACTCTATCACCCCGTGTCATCCTCCTGCTCACGAGGATCACCGCCAGGAGATGTGATTCGGTCATCGCCCAAAGAAAAGGGCTGCAGTACCTGGACGTCCTTGCAAGAGTATGGGAATTCTTTTCTCACAACGGCGGCCAAGACAGGTGGTGATGACTGCTTGCGCCGAGTCAACAATCCGAGATTTCATGATGGATAAAGAGTGAGCAGGGCATGTAACCGGTAGCCTACGCCTCTCACTCTCAGAGGCGAGGGACCCCCCGTAAAACCTTAATATCCATCGCCGGGAGATGCCATTAATAGCTAATCCAAAACTACGGGCTCATTTGGGTAGAGACGAAGGCTAGGTATACAATCCGGCGTGGAGGTGAAATTGGTGGATTGATGACCGCATCGTCCGTGCGGTGTATCGTTTTGAGAGGGGTGGTTGGACGGCATGGACCAAGATGGCCCGAAAGTAAGGGATTAGGACTGGTTGATTCCTTGCTTCCCTGTAGGTTGTACGTCACGACGTTGTCGCCTCCCAGTTCGAGCTCGGTTTCGATGTCGCGGAGGATCATGAGCGAGTAAGATGTCTTGGGTGCCAATTCACGAGCGCCAGGGTTGTTTTCGAAGCAGCTCATGGGGCCTCACGGGGGTAGTTGGTCCTAGGCTGACTGGAAGTGGGCCTCTCCCGGCGGGCTGCATATTTGGGGCAAGTTAGCAGCCGCTCCCCGTGCGGTGCATCTCATCGGTGATAATCCACCATCGACGGTGCAGGCCAAGATTACGCACTCCTGGAATCGCAATTGCTAGTTTCCAAAGGTATTGACTGCAAATACATTAGGGCCAATGCCAAGCCGCCGGCAGAGTATCCAGAGGTTCAAATGCGCGATTATTTCCCGACACAATTCGGTTCCGCGAGGGAACGGGCATACCCTGTGCCGCAAGTCTCGGGGTGGCGAGACTCGTTTCCGGGCATGAGGATGAGTGAGATGGAACGCGAGACTAAAATTTTTTTATCAGACCCCAGCGAAAACTTTATGTCGCAAAGTTAGAGCAATCAATGGACCCGATGGTCACCAAGGAATTTTCGGCCTAACCCTTGACATAAAAACCCTAATTCCGTAGCTTTCCCTGATGGGTCGTGAGTCGTGCGCGTATAGGCGCCAAATTCCCTACCACAGAAATCTGGATCAGATGGCGGCCAAAACACGACATCCCCTACCACTGAACGTTTCGCGGAAGATTCTGGTAACACAAATTACAGATCTGGTCACAATGCCACATCAACGGTTCCCCGTTATTTACTAGCGATGCGTTGCATCGCCGATGCTGCGTCTCAATGTTCTGGTGGTGGTTCTGCTGACTCTTCGCTTCATCCCCAAGTGATGGCACGAGAACGTTGTTCTAGCGATCTAGCATTGTGATTTCAGACCTGGCTTGCCACATACTGCACCTTTGCTCATACGTCTTGCCTGCAAACTAAACCGTAGATTGAATTTCCACTAGGCGCTAGCCTTAGCATCTCGTCGTCATCACGATAATCATCGTTGCAACCTGGCATGGCTTTTTTGATTTCCTTGGTTGGGACCATGCCGGGCATCCACTGTTGGTGTGCTGGCCTTGCCCGATCAATGTGACAGCGAGACGGCCCGCTCCGCGACATCGAGCCATACTCTAACAAATAGCGGGCACCCATCAAAAAGTCAAGATGCGTGAAATTATCCAAGGGTTGTTTCTGCAATTTGCTTTTTGAGAAAATGAGGGATGATGCAACTACCCTGCAGCGACATGCATTCAGCCGATGGGTAGTTTCCGTTTGTGGTATGATGGCGGTGATCAACGCCCACTCGACCTTCACTTTACTCCGTGATAGCTCATGCATATACTCGCAGTAGAGCAGATTGTGAACGCGACGCAACGCGGCGCAGCCATGTTCTCATAAGCGCTGCCACCGCACCACCACGCCAGCCTGAGTCTCACTTATTCATCTTGGTCAGCCAGAGGATGACTTTTTCCCCGCACTGGCTTGCGTGATGACAGCGGACGACGACGGCGATATCAACCGATAATTAGCAACGAGGATATCGGGATTTTTTGGGTAGGATAAGACGCAAGTTCATCCTGATGGGTTCTGACGACGCGACGTGGTCCAACCAGCATACCCAACCTAGAACCACATGAGCGTGGGCGGCACGCTCGATTGTTGAGTCGCGGCAAGCTCACTCGCTAGACGCGAATATGCGGCCCTGTCTAACCTGCAGGTCATATGATCAGAATTACCTGTGGGTTCCCGTTGCGTCGGAGCATTCCCTGCAGCGAGTCTGATAGGTTGCATAGAGCACGTCCTGAGAACACGCCTGAACAGGTTCCATTTTCAAACATGTACTCCATATGCCTCTCGAAAGCTCGACGGCGCAGCGAGCATGCGCGCCACTGCAATTTCCTTCGCCGCGTTGCTACTGGAAACGTGTTTGAGCGGCACAGCACATAGAGCGCGAGGCAGCATGAGGCACGATCAAAGACAAGTGTGCGCTTTATTTTGCTCACTACATTGAATACGACATTGCGCCCGGAGTCCAGAAGCTAAGGCCTAGAACCTCGAGCCTCCCGCGCCTTCCGGCGGACCACTTAGTGCCACATGCTAGGTCACTATATGTCGATGGTCTCGATCCGAAGGCTTCATCCGTCACCATCTCCGCTATTGTGGCCATAATCGTCATCGCTCGAGCCACTAAAATCCGGCAAAACAACGCTATTCAAATAGGTTATCTAGGATTTGGTCAGAAGATGCAGGACTGCATGCCGAGTGCACCTCGTGAGGGGTTTATGGGGGGATGGGGGATAAAGAGAATGGTCTATCGTGAGTTGAGTCCGTGTGCAGGAAATGCCCACCGCAGCGCAAGGATTGAACAGGTATTAAAAAATTCATTTCGAGAAGTGTGAGGCAGGGAATCATAAACGAAAACCTACGCACGGGGATCATGGTGGGATGGAAAGCAGAATGTGGGATAGCGGAATGAAAGTTTGAACAAGATCCACTGCTCCGTATGCACGCAGGTAACAAGGTGGACTTACGAATGGTGTGAGGACGCCTAGTAGATCGGCGATTTGGTTAGCACCATCTGACGCGCTAAAGACCTGGCCCGGTAACTTCCTGCTAATGGTGAAGCTCCGCAATCGCAATAGTGCAATGTCTCTACCGGCATCAAAACCCTATTTTTACACCACCGCCAGTGAAAAAAGATTAGTAGAGTATCAGCATTGGCCAAATTGGCCCAAAGGTACTAGCTTGTGAAAGAGATATGTAGGCAGTTGCAGACAGGCGAACACAAGGATGTATGTATCATGCGAAAAAACCAGAAGAGTCGGCTCTGCCATTTGCCGACCCGCGGCTACCGGAGACGCAAACTCATGGGTAGAACATCTACCAGAGGAATAATATCAAGTCGAACGGTCTAAGATAATTGCACCTTGGGGCAGTGGGAAAGAAGGCAAGTGTAAGTATATGGCTTTAAGGGCCACTGCCGTGGAGTTTGACCCTCAGGGGTTGAGGGGATGCACGATGAAAGACACAGCTTTCCAAAGTGGTCCATAAACGGCTCGCCACTGATTGCCCTAGATCAGTCGACCAAGTAGCCCACATCTCTATAAGAGGAAAACGTTAAGATGAGCCAATTCCCTGTGGCAATTGACCACTACTATGGTTTGCAGAAAACAATCAAACAAGTAGAAACTGGCTAACGCAGAAGGTCAACCTGTCTAGATGAAAGAATAAGAACTAGAAACTTACCTTGGGTTTCGTCTTCAATGCGTTCTTATTGCTCCCACTCACGAATGCCTTCACTACCTCCTCCTCGTTATCAGAGATACCGTTAAAGAACTCCCTACGTAAACCCTCAGCCCTCAAGATGCGCTTAAGCTTATGAGGTTTTTGGTCGATGTCACGTCGGATTAGAGCTAATGATGATGCCTCTGGCATATATAACCCGCCGGCTAGAACAAGATAGAGAAGGGCGCCCACGTTAGCCAAAGGGCCTCAGCTTAGTAGTTGTGATGGGGGTTCAAATCGAGCAATTACGACGAGTCCCGACCAGTCCGCTAGTAAGGGGCCCCTGCAGACGAAGCACCCCAAACAATGAAAGAAAGTTGGATTACCAGTTCGTCCGGCTGGGTATCCATCCGAGGCGGCCAAAGAGAATATAACACGAGACTTCCGTATTTATGAACCAAGCTTCGTGTTTCGATCTTGAGGGTCCTCCCGTGCTCCAAAAAAACCCCAAGATCTAATAGACACGCCCCTTCGATTACTGACTTGAGATGTCCTAGCTCAATGGAAGCCAACGAAGGCTTTGACCGAAACTGACTTAGACCTAGACCTTTACTTGCTTTCGTTTCATACTAAACGTTGCAAAAGCTAGGTCTACCGCGACACCGGCAAGTTAGATCGTTTGTGTCTTTGAGATGTCCTCTCTGCAGATTCGGGGCCTTCGCCATGTTGCTAGCTAATCGGGTTATGCAGGAGTTAGACGAACGGAGCGTCTAGTTTGTAAAGTGGCTTGGGTCGACAACTGCCCTATGGCAATCACCCCACCGTTGTGTACGCCTGTCAGCCAACCTAGCCAGCATTCCTTCCTATGAGCTTCTACGTGCTATACATCCCCGCAATCAGTACTGTGGAGATTCAGAATCGGTTCCTGGAAGACCGTCCCTTGAGGCCATGTCCTCTGTCCTAGTGTAGGAGCCTTGATGGTATCTAGAACATAGAATGATCACATGGCACAATTATTCAAAAGAGACTACGGACGAAAGCCTTCGCGCTTACTCTGCGGCCGCCAGTTGGAGTTGGTTTTCGCATCGTTGGGTGTGTGCTCCGGAGGGTCCCCTGGAACCACTATTTGGCGGGCAGACCTTCGAGTTGCATACCTAGGAGATATCCCTACAGCCCTGCCTAATGGGCATGCTCTTCAATTTGCATGCTCCAGAGAGATCCGTGTTGTCACCAGTTGATGGGCATCCCCGGGGTATTGCCGTGGCGTTTTCAGTGTTAGGTAAAAGGGGTAAAAACGCGGAGACTTTGGCCAATGTATTCGTATAACAATAAACATGGCGGAAACAAGGAAACTTTGACCCACCAATGAAGCTATTCCCTGGTTCCAGCGCTAGGAAGTACCCAGCATATGGGCCTTTTCGTCCTGTTCGAGACCTATGGAATCCAACTTCTTTAGCGACCTAGGACACCTAACATTTCCTCGACCGGAGAGAGCTAGTTCAAATAGTAGCTTTTAATATTAGAAAGAAAAAGAGAAACAACGAGCTCACCATCCAACACCAAAATGTGTCTTGATGTAGTTAGCATAATAGAATCCCTTCAAAAGGTAGTCTGCCCCAACAATGGTTTCGTACCCTATATGGTGTCGGGTCAGAAGTAAACCTCATGTCGCGATAAATCCTCAAAATCTATAGCGCGGGGTTTGCGTGAGCAATCTATATATACACAGCAAACAAACGAAGACATGGAGCCCTACTAGATCTTTCATCGGAAGTTCCGGTATCGTATCGTCCTTTTCGATGACCTTCTCGGTCAATTTCTCAACAAAGGTTTCGAAATCCTTCTGGGAGTTGCGGTAGTCTTTGTCATGCACTAGGAAAAGAAACGAATCAAACCTCATGGCCCACATCTCCGAGCTTCTCCGTCTATCCTCCAAGACTGGGGATGGATCTTACGCTTCAACCAGAGTCTGTCATTATGCTGTGCCAAATCCTTGAGGAAAAGAAACGTGTTTGGGTGTATCCTATCGTCTTGATACGGAATATCTCCTGCTTCCCTAGCTTTGGGGAGCCTGGTACGGACTTCTTTACCGGGTTCCAAGCCTGTTTTCACGCCTTCTTTCAACAATTCCTTACTAGCCGGAAGCATTGCCTTCAAGGCTGGTTTGCGTCCGGTGGTCCTCCGCCGCATCTTGGGCTTCAAAAATTCCTCACCGAAGTCTTCAGTTCCTTCTTCGCCTTCAGGCTCGGTGGATGTGGGGGCAATAACGGCATCCTCATGCCCAGACTCATTAAGGTAATCGGATTCCAGGTCGGAATTGCCAGGCTCCTCACGATCCTCATCTTTATCACTGTCACTGGCAGCTTGGGGCTCGAAGTACTTGCTCTTCTTAGGCGTTGGCTTTCTATTTTGAGCCTGGCTCTTAGCTTTTGTTCTTACAGGTACACTCTCGTCTGCTTTTAGACGCTTCGATTGTCGTGTTGAAGTAACGGCCGTTTGCGGAGAACGCTTGCCGGATATCTTCGCAGAACGACGGGCCATTATGGTATAGACTTCAGCAAGTGTGAAGAAAGGTATTTATACCCTCTAGGGAGTGTTGAAACAACTTGGAGGGAGGTGTATCGATGGGATCACTCCACTAGAGAAGTTCTCGTATTAACATTTGCCGAGCTCGGGTTTGCCTTTTCTCGAGTCAACAACACCAAATTATGTTCCGCGTACAAACGAGCTCACCTCTCCTGCACGAAGTGGAACAGAGTCATGCCTTCAACCTTCGAGAGGAAGAAGAATAGTATTGTCGCTCAACTCCAGGTCCCAGATATCCAGTACAGCGATTTGTCACCAAAAGGTACGCTGGATGTAGATATCCGCCCACTCATTCATAATGTCAATAGCAAAGAAGGGCTCGTGACTACAAGCAGTTGCGCGGGAAGGATAAGCGTTTTCCTGGAAGGAAAAAGAAAGAACGACAGTCCTGTCATAGGAGAGAATATTGTAACTTCGGATGAGGCGTTTAGAGACCTATCCAACAAGAGCGGCGGGACTAGTGTTGGTGGCAAGGGCCGTGGAGGAAGATGGCTTTATGTCTCGCATGACCCAATCCCTCTACCTTCGGGGGATATTGGGGGCGTCCCAGGGTTTACAGAGTTATTTGGCCTCTCTACCAGCGGCCGAGAGTTTCCTCATTCGGAGGATACAAGATATGTGCATTTCAAGTTCGAGCCAATGGTCTGGTTCAACCTCGTTTCGCAAAGCGCTGGCTTGCCCTGCTAATTAACGCAGATCCTCCATGTACTCACGGCCTCACTTGAGCATGCACAGACCGTGCTTACCGCTGCGTCACAGGCGGGATTTCGGGAGAGCGGTGCGGTTAATATTACGTCAAATCCTGACGGCGAGACAACCCCCATGGTCGCTGTGCGATCTATGGGACTTGCGTTCGACTCCATAATTGGTTGCTTGCACAATTCTACCGACCGCGTTCCAGAAACCATCTTTAGCCTTGTGGGGGAGCCATATCTGCGCTCGTTGGTTGAAATTGGAAATATGAGGTTCCGAGAGAATGCTCACAGGATCGAGAGGTTTGCAAAGGCTCTGGATATAATTCATCCGCCGGGGGTAATGGCGAAGCCTGGGGAACGGGAATGGGAAGACACAGATACGCGGAGAGAGAGGAAAAGAGCGGAGGGACTGAGGAAGAGGCTGGCGCTGCAAGAAGCAAGACGCCAGAGCCCATCCGCCAATGGTTCCGGCTCCGAATATGGGGCTACTGTTCCCTATAGTTTGGAAAATCCTATACCCCACGAGGCCAGCCTTTAGGAGGCAATATCTCCGGGTAGTTTTCTTGGCCCTCAAATCCGGGACAGCGGATCCACTGTCACAAATGACCCTAGATTTTTTTGGTAACTTACAGTCGAGTCACGCTGTCAAAAACTGGTGATTCAGCGAATAGCACCCCTCGGAAGCGAAAACCCCTGAGACACGAAAGTGATAAGGTAGGCATGATATCGAATGGTGGTTATAGGGCTCCTCCCGAGCCGTTCTCGTGGGGGAATCTATGACGCCGAATGGCAGCCTCTCCCGAGAAGGGCCCGCGGGGAGCCTACTATACTTCTTCGGCTCCCTTCCCGAGCGCCCACATATTTGACCGCAAGCAACGCAGCGAAGTTGCTCCAGGGTAGTTTAAAAAGGAAAAAACACTTAAGCGCCGGACTTGGGCTACGTCACAGGAAAAGTCAGGACAAGCGTTAATGATGACCTAGATATGACATCTAACCGTTGAGATGAAACCCGCTGCGACGTGATAGTCAACGTTATACTCCCTAGATGTGCATCCGTAGATGTGAGTTGTGCAGGCGTCAAATTCGCTAGGATTATTCTGTGATGAGATTGCGGTGTTTACCGACGATTATGTACGTATGCGGCAACTCCCGCTTGATTCCGCTCCCCTGGGATTTGGATGTCGGTTTCCGCTTTTGGAGGGCGCTGCATACGAATTGGTGAGGTCCTACGAAATACCAAGTATTGTATAGAGTCTAAGAGGGTTGCTTGCTCGCTGCATTCGCAAAAAGAGTAGCGAGTAAATGGATACTAAGGCGCGTAGGGATCTCAAGCATGTTGCTTAGAGCTTGTCCGCTCGATGGGGTGAATTCCTCCCGAGCATATTACCCGACATACCAGCGATCATGAGGATCCCTCCCGGGCATATAACCCGCCCGGGACATGCTAGTGATCATGAGGAACCCTCCTGAGCATACAACTTGAAAACAAGAACCAAGGCGAACTGTGGTCATATCCCTAAGGAGCAGTGCGGGGAAGGGCTAATCTAACGAACCAATAAGACTCATCTGAGAAAGTGTTTACTTATCAGGTGTAAAACGCACGATCAAGCTCACAAACACGAGGTGATGGCTGACTTTTCAGAAGTAAATCGGAAGCACTTCGAGTACGTTTGCATCACTCACAGCTTTTCTTGCTAACTGCCAATCAGCGAGCGGGCATCGAGCTATGACAACAAGGCATGGCAACAAAAAACCTTCGACCGGTTATCGCAAGAGATTCTGGACAGAAAGGACTGGATTGGGGTAGATTGGATTGAGGATCCTGATGATGGTGACACTAAAGAGGAAGCACCCCATGAAGGTGCAGTACGGCGTACCATCCGCGTTCTTGATTTCGCGTGTGGCACAGGTGTGCCCCATGTTTCCACAAAAGGTCAAGCCGAAGTCAAGCTCGACTAATTCACGAGGCAGGTATGATGTCGAGAGTGCGTTCAGGAATCTCATTGCAAAATCGGTCATCAAGCCTCCTGCTAACAGCTTCTCCGTTGAATCTTTCTAGACCTTCGCCCCTCTTGTCTCTGAGCTCCGCGGTGTCGACATCTCCGAAAACATGGTCCACGAATACAACACCCGTGCCTCAAACCAAGGACTCACCCGGCAAGAAATGAACGCTATATGCGCTGACCTCCTTGCAACCACACCATCCCCTTCCCTTGGCAGCCCTGAGTTCTTTGACTTTGACCTCGCGGTCGTCGGTCTGGGGTTCCACCATTTCGCCGACCCTGTTCTTGCGGCTAAGCGTCTTGTGGAGCGATTGAAGCCACACACAGGCGTCCTTTTGGCCACCGATTTCACGCCCCATGCCCCTATACTGCATGGGCATGGGGAACACTTTTTCCATAAAGCGGAGCATACGGTTTCTCATCACGGTTTCTCAGAAGAGGTGATCAAGGAAGTTTTCGAAGAGGCGGGGTGCGTAGACGTCGGTGTGGTAGTTCTGGGAAAGGGTTTCACAATGGGGGAAGGAGAGACCGGGTTTGAGAGGAGCGTATTTTTAGCCAGGGGGAGGCGAGCCTAGGCTCCTAGGGTTTATCGATTTTCTTTTACGTATCTAGCTACAAGCGCCATGGATGCCAGGTTTCTTGGAAGGAACGATCCTCTCTGATCCGCTTTAGTTATGCCTACCAGTGTAACCCTTATCTAGGTTCCACAGGTAGCTCAGCCTTTCGTAGAACTGCGAGAGCAGCAGCGACTTTACGCGAGGAAAAGCCACATCTCTCGAAGCTCAGAGATTCCTAAATGCCCTGGAGTTATCACTATATCTGTTGTCTGAGACCACATCGTTGGGGGCGAGGCAGCGGTCATCACCGGTGGTGCGTGACGCTACACTTCGGTTGTTGACATGTGGAACTCTTGCCCTCGCATCCCCTAAGACTTTTATATACGACTTCTATATGCTACCATTTACGTGAATCACAGACGCCAAGGAAGCCATCGATCATCACATACAATCAGGCCGTCATATCGCATAATATATGCCTTATCACTTCTCAGGGCTCTCTGCCCAATGAGATGGTATATCAGCATAACATTAAATGTGCCTAGTAACACACATCGAGAAACGACATTAAAAGTGCATAGTAACACATCAGGAGGCAAAAGAAAGTATGTCTACGAACGCCGCCTCAGTGCACCCTGTACTTACTCACCCCTCCCTCGCACATACAGCGGACATGACCCCAGGAAAATTACTCTCCCTTGACAGGAGACTCAAACTTGGAGGTAGGAAAGGGGTCAGACAGCGGACAGAGGGAGTGACGAAAAGGAACACTATCACACAAGACAGAACAGAGAAAGGAAAGAAAACCAACTAGTGAGGATACCCGGCGTCCTAGGAATAATGCATGATGACGATGCAGATAAGGACATCCACACCGGTATAACTGGGGCGCTTACTCCTTTGAACTCACCGCCATGCTCTCCCTAATGCTTGCTGGAAACTCCAAAGCCTTCCGGATAGCACCATCGATCACTTCCCATTCAGCTTCGGAAGCTTCCGACATAGAGAGGGAGTTCCTATCCTTTTTAAAGGTCACTGTAAGGCTACCAAAGGCAGAACGCGAAGCCGGGATAGTGACAAATTGTTCACCCAAGGCTACCATGAAAGAGGCATCGCGAAGCAGAGCCACATAGTACTAAAGATATATCAGCAATCATCTAAGCAAGATCGGAAGGCCCTTTAAGTCGAACGCACAGCCAAAACGTCATCAGCAACGCCATTTTTGCGGCAGATAGTTTCAAATATCCACTGGTCCGAGAATAGTGGGAGACTGATGTGGGCCATATGGATATCTGCAACATGCACAAGATGTGCTTTCTGCACCTCGCTAAATCCCGGAGCCCGAAGCGCAGTCTCAACAAGTTCCAAGAGGAGCTGTTCGCTGATCTGGAGAGTCGCTTGGGTCTTGATTCTCCTCATGAGAATCTTGACGAGCTCTTCAGTCGCTTCAAACAGGTGATCGCGCGTACCCAATGTGTACATGTCAACAACCCACCAAGGGAACTATAATCATAGATTAGCTTCGCTGCCTTTGTCAAGAGATGAGTGTACCCTTACCTTAGAAATGGTAGAAATCATGCTCTCATACACGCGCTGAGGACACTTCGCCGAAAACGGGGATCGATGAGGAGTGTCGGCATGTTTGATAGTCATGACCAACTCTTCGGAAGTGATGAAAGCTTTGAACCCTCCCCATGAGTCTGTCTCCCGCGTAATCTTTGGATGGGCCCCATTCCAGGTAACGTATTTACCAGTCTTGGGAAAGAGTTCCATCATCAGGGCACTCTGCGTAGACATTTCCATATCCACGTGTCGCTCACCAATACGAGGATGACGCCCTGTATCGCGATGATCGACAAATCTCTGGACGGCGCTCCTCGCATCTTGGACGGTGAGAAACTCCACATAGCAATCCATGGTCTTAGATGTCCCACGTTCCATTATTATATGGATAGGGCAACCCATGTCCGGGGTAATGAGCTTAGCAGATCTCCCCAAGAAGGCCATAACCTCTGGTTTGGTCACCGTGTATGGAATCTAGATTGAGAGTATGATTGCTTAGATTCTACACATGCTAGACAGATAGGTTTTACTCACGTTTCCGATCTTTATAACGCCCCACATGGGTACCTTTACCTGACGAGCCATGTCCACGAATGGTCTATTCCCAATTGCGTAGTCAACTGTCGGAACCCCGTAATTGAAAAGCATCTGGTACTGCTGGCTATGAGAACCGTCGCCAGGGATCGTGGAGCTGTACTGGTCAATTGGCGCGATGGGCTGGGTGTAAAGCCCAGAAGTTGGGAATGAAATCCTACGCTTGTGATACGAAACACTCATACTCTTCGCTCGCCCAAGGATATTCCCCGCAGTGAGAGGCATGCTCTGCTGTTGAGCAGAACTGGCATAAGACAGCTTACGGTTGTGGTTGGCAAATCGCGCAGAATGCGGATGGATGGTATGCATAGCAGTTCCTTCTTCGAACGGTCCTTCAATTGGATATGCGTAAGCATCAGAACTAGTAGTCTGAAAGTGGCCAGCACCTCGCTGCTGCTGAACACTACCTAGCCCAGAAATATAGCCGCCATGCACAGGAGTGGAACGGCCCCGATCTCCAACGGACACAGGCGTCAATGCACCTTCACGAGCGGGGCTTAAGGTCACGCCTTCAACAGTAACGGCGGTTTGGGCAATCTATATGATTGGACACAGGCAGTCAGTCACCTCCATACGACAACCATCCCGACGACTCATCGCTTCGTTTTGTGGAAAAGTACATCTGGGAGAGCGAAGGAAATGGAAGAGAATAAGGACCCACAGTGAAACAGATACCACACCCAAATTGGCCGGCAACGCCAATGTCAAGATCAGTCATAATCTGTGCGCAGCTATGGCAGATGCGATGGCGACATGGAGAAAGGATTACATCTGGATGTCGGCGGCACCCTTGACAATTCTCATCTCCCAGAGAGATGGCCCCAAACCGGGTATTGTACAGACCAGACATCCTTCCTTAGTACTGAAGAGTCATTAGTACGAAAAATCTCGCGGATCTGGAGAAGCGCAGGTCTGTGTTAAGCCGTGAGGGTAGGGAGTTTCCACCGAAAAGTAAAGCCTTTTCATAGGAAACCATCTCAAAGATAAAGAGAAGGTAAAAGGACTCTAGAGGGGTGAATCTTACTTAAAATATTGAATGCAAAGGTGAACTTAACTTTGATGACAACAGCAAATTTTTACGTGAATTCGTATAGGTAACGCCAAAACTCAACAGCAATATCAACAAAGCAAACGAACGAGCTTGTTGTCGTAGAAGAGCTGCCTAGACATACAAAGGCCAAAGAATAGCCAGAAGGAATACTGAGAGAGGATGGCGAGAAAGTAAAGGACACCAGTCAGGGCCGATGCGGAAAGGAGAGAGGGCTGTTTGTTTTTTGGAAGTTCGCGATAGAGCTCAACAAAAAGCACCGAGCTGTTATTCTTAATAGGGTCAGGGACGACTGCTAAAAGGAGCTAACGCGGATCCCGTCCAACGTTGTGGTCATGAGCCAACTACCAGAAGTAATTCCAGAGAACCAAGCATTCTCGGTTCTCAGCGCATAAACAGGACGTCCAGTATCAATACCGAAATGAACAAGGAAAGAAGTGAAGTCATCCTCGTTAGTAAAAGCGTTCGCAGGGGTTGATTCTATAAAGGAGAGTTGTTCTCTGGTGCCCCCTGCTTGCTGGAATTTTATTCATCCATATTCCTCATTAAACATCAAGTAATCCGCAGTTCAAGGAGCTAAGGGGAGGTGAGATATGCAAACCCAAACAGCTTGAGCGTAGGGTGGCAGTGCGTCAATCCTCTACGCTTTATATACCTTCAGTTATATTCCTCTTTCAGCTTTTGGTGCGGGTGATCGAGTCGGGAGGCCAAGGAACAGGAACACCAGAGGCAACGATGTTTGAAATAAAACTCAAGAACATGACACTTTTAATTCACCACCTAAACATCCTAGGTTTCGGAATTGATTTGTTAAAGATATCTAATTGTTTCTAGACACGCCTTGCATACTGCGGCTAGTCGAACTAATGGTGTTAAAATGTTAGAAGTCAAATTACTAATTCCCGATATAGGACGGAAGAATTACCGGTGTCAAGAATGATTCTGCCACAAATCTTGCCCTCGCGTTCAGCTGTTATTTAACCCAAATGTCAACAACCCGATTAACGCCACACCTATGATCCCCAGACCCTTCAACGTTAAAGAGGAGGGACGGATAACATACAAATAGTTTCATCTCCGATATCTCCTTATCAACCTCCTCCATGAACTGAATAATAAAGTCCACAAGCTTATGTTTTAGCATCTCTTCCGTGTGGAAATTCGTTATCAGGAATGAAATATCATAACCCTTATCGTCGTCAACTTCCTGATGCCAGAGCTACCGGGCCATAGTAACGTACCTTGACCGGTTTTCTTCGCAATACGAAAAACGCCTCTGCTCTCTGTGTCAAAAACCGAGTAAACTTGTGCACAAGGATGTGCTCTATTTCATCCGCCTGTTTGATCTTTATGCTAACCCTCACGCTGTTCACGCTTGGTTCTATCAGCACTCGTTCGTTCTCATTCCGAGCAATAGTCAAAGGCTTCAATAGGACCTCCGGTGAGGTTTGAGCTTCAATTTCGGGAACATTATGTCTCTCCGTAGTTTGCGAGGCAAAGTTCGAAAGGGATAGGGCGGCAGTGAGGGAGGAGCGGACGCAAAGAAGGTAGGGGCGGAGAGATTGCGACTATAAGTGGTCAGAACGAGAATCCCCCCAAATATGCACTCATTAATAACTCACCATGGTAGCCGTCGGAGCTCTAATGCTCCTTTCAACCCGAACTCAAAGAATATTATAACCCTTTTGATGTGGAGTTGAACCTGGAGGGGCAGCCGCATATTCGGTAATCATTAGACTAACCCGATTCTGAAATGATGTCATGTGATGGATAACGACGCGCAGCAGAGAATATAGTGCATTATCAACCTTCCAACTCATACATGCCCTAACCACACCAGTTAGAGGAACCAAGCGCAATGCTATACTCAAAAGACCAATTAGAAGTTCGCTTACTAGCTGAGAAGAAGGAAATTTCCGAAGGAAGATTAAGGGACTACAATCCCCTTGACACCAGTAGGGACTTCCAAGAACTTTGTGAAGCATGTCGCCGTGGCGACGTACTTCGCATCCAGGAGTTGATCACTATAGGAGTAAACGTCAATGCGGTGGATGAGTTTGACTATAGTCCACTAGTATTGGTAACGCTCAATTTATCACCTTACAGCCTAAGCGTTCCGACGACCGGAAGAGATAGCTAAAGATATATGATACAAGGCCAGTCTCTGTGGCCACTACGAAGTGGTTCAATTACTGCTTGAGTCTGGTGCATTATGTAGGCGAGACACATTTCAAGGAGAGAGGTACTGACTTCCTTGATGTACCATGGCTAGTGACATTTCACTAACATATATCCTTACTACTCCAGATGTCTTTACAGCGCCCTTAATAATAGAATACGGAAACTCCTGTTGCAATATGAGTATTCAAAGGCCACGCATCCGCTCCAGCCTTTCGCCTCGCACTTAGCATCTCTGCTCTCTCGATCGCAGCCGGAAACGTCAGACATCGTTGTCAATGCCACTACGCAGTCACTCCGTCTACACAAATTCGTGCTCTCAGCAAGGTCACCCTATTTCCGACGGGTCCTTGCTCATGCACCCAAGTTGGCATTTTGGGAGCTGCCTTACACGTGCTCCTCTGAGATATTCGAAGCGGTCATACAGTTTTTATACCTTGGCGACATTCCCGCTGGGCTCGTGGTGCCAGAGGAAGATGCTATTGCAAGTATCAACGAGCTAACTCGGCAATTAGAAATTAGTGGGCTATTGGAAACTATCCTAGAAAGCGAGGACAGACGGCCAGCTCAACAAATGAGAGCAGATGAGATGATGAAAGGGCGGCTTCAGCTAGAGGAATGGTTTGAAAACAACGTGCTGAAGCACAAGATCGTATTAGAGACGAGCAAGGTAGGTGGTGTTCAATGGCGTCGGGATAATCCCGTCTTCGCGGACGTGCTCCTGCGGGCAGACGAGGATCCAGGCCCATGTGAGACCAATGAGAAGATGGAGGGGACAAGAGAGCCGACGACAAGAAATATGGCCGGACCGTTGAATGGTCTCCCGGTTAGTCCTATGAGTGAATCCCGTTCTCTGTCCTGCTCCCGAAAACCTAGAGTATCCACTCTATATCCGGTCCACCGAGCCGTGCTCATACGATCTGACTTCTTCATGACTATGTTTAATTCGCCTTTTCGAGAGGCGCAACGTACAGAATACCTACAGATAATATCAATTGACTGCTCACCGGAAGTATTAGAGGCTGTTTTGGCTTTCTTATACGCAGAGAAGGCAGAGTTCTCTCTTGACTTGGCTATAGATGTATTGTTCGCCGCCGACTTGCTCCTGATCGAGAAGTTGAAGGTCAGGGCTGCCGCTATTATCAGTACCCTAGGGAATGATCCAGTGATCGGGCGACAGCCTTCAGAGAAACGACGGCATCAGCCCTCTAACAGAGAAGAGTTAGCGGAGCCAAAAATGATTGACATCTACGATATCATACGCACTGGATGGTTAACCCGAGTGCATCGGCTCGAGGAGTTTGGCGCGAAGTACCTTGCAGATAGATTGGAGGATTACATAAATGACGACGAGTTTGCGGAGCTGATACAGGAGAGCGCTAAGAGGATCAAACAGAGGCAGGAGACTGATAGCATTGAACTGTTAGATGAGTATGTTGTCAAGCCTTTTTATGGAAGCTTACCCCTAATTTGACGTTATGGAACAGCATCAGGCATTACCTCTCTGAGCGCTTCCGTCTACGATTCGAAGAACCTGGCCTTAAACAAATGATGGCTGAGAATGACCATGAAGCCCCTTCCAAGCCCAAGGATGACACGAGTGGCGGTCTGACACCCAACGAAAAAGGGGATGGAGATGGTGGGGTTGGGCTAGCATCTTCGGGGCCCCGAACTGGAGACCAAATGCTACCAGGAGACCAAGAACTTGGTGGTACGATGCTAGCACCAGCTGGGGAGGCAGCGGGAGAAGAGTACGCCACCGATGCTAGGACGTACCAGATGTTGTTGGACAAGATCGAGTCTCTGCTCGACCGATTGGAACTAGGCGCATAAACCACCAATACCTACAGTTGATGCTACATAGTATAAACTCTCAAATAATGCCGTATTCCCAACAACAGACTACGAGAATGTTCAAACACTTATATCAGGTATTTCACAAGAAAACTTGTTGAGCACCCTGGGAGGAGGTCCGCAGTCTTAAGCGGAGGCAGTATGCTTCATGCTGGGACAATTGTAGGGTTAATCTCCCTCATTTCTCAAGCAAAGTCATGAGGTCATCGCCCCGTAGTATATCTCGCCCGAAGGTCCAGCGAGTTAATCTGGGAATTTAATAAATCTCAGCGCATTTTTTTATTCGATACGATAGAAAGTTGAGCGAATTAAGATTATTCTTTTGGGGAAATGAATTTGAGATCCTCGCGACTGCACCAACCCCAAATAATTTACTCTGGCGCTTGACCTTATAGCTCTCTTAATCTCTCGATTGAAAAACCCACATTAGGATACTACGTAGTATTTGCGGAGTGCTCAAAATACGGAGAATCTGATATAGGACTGAGTTACGACGTAAATGGTCACTCCCAGACTTTCCCATGTTTTAGAATTTGTGTTCCACGCACATGCTTCATAGGCTCAGTTTCAAACATCTTGCTTCTCTTCCTCAACGGCTAATCGCGCTAGTGCGTGCTCGTCGAATGTAGCGGCATTGGGCCTCAAAGCAACTTCCGGCGTCTGTCTTTCCGTCACTCTGCGTAGCATGCATATTGTGCGATGCTAAGCCACTCAATTTCCTTGTCTAACCTATTTATCCTCCTTGTTTATTCCCTCCAAGACTTCTCTTCAAGCGCTTCGGCAACACGCTTGCGTCACCAGCCTTTTAGTTCCGGACTTTTCGGGAGCGACCAAATGTCGGAGCTTGCGAAGCTCGTATTGGCGAGGAGACATTCCTTTTTTTGTTCAAGACAGCAGGAGGCGCTGGTCTGTGCGTGGACAGGCAAGGCTGCAACGATCCAGCATTTACCAGTATCCTAGCAGAGAGCTGTGGGGGTAAGTTACACTCAATTGATCCCACAAGTTAATCAATTAAGATTTCTTCGTCAACGACGACGTGCAGAACAGAAGTGTTTTCAAGAGTGCATACAGTACCAAGAGGTACCGGGGTTACAAGCGACCGACGCCGATGTGCGCCGATTCGCTGGTTGCAGTTGACGCATGCACTCGCGGCTTATCTTCCCGTACTTTCCACATCTCAAAACTGTAGGGCGGAAGCAGCCGGATGAAGAGTTGAAAGGAAATATTGTTTGCAACCAGAAAGTTCAGAGAGACTTTAGAGTCATATATGTCAAACTGTGACCTACCTGTGAGATAATAAAGCCGATTTACATAACAGCATATCTTCTCTTGGCGATATTGTTGCTGGCGCGGCCGCATTGAGAATAACGGTGACACAACATGAAACTTAATTAATAGCATTCCGCTTTCATTCGCCTTCAGTGATTCCGGTGGGATTTCCACTTGTGTCGCCTGGGATACGGAGCCGCTCCTGCTCGATCCACCGTTCCAGCACAACCTCATTCGTCACTCGTCAGTCTTAGCTTAGCCGGGTCACTCCAACAACACCATCGTTCGTTCAGTTTCCGGTCAGTCAGTCATTCGTTGACGTGTTTGGCCAGCTTCTTCCTCTCCTGTCATTCAGATCCAGCTTGTCGTTCAAATGCCATTCGAGTGAATCTATCTTCGCCATAGCCAGGTGACACCAGCCCTTTCGTTCGTTTCGGGATCGGCGCGTGGGTAGCGGAGCTCATACAAGAGAGGCGAAGAATTGGACTGCGGCTGCTCTCATCTGGGTGCAGGAGGACAAGGACAAGGACGATCACCATACCAAATTTCCCGTTGCCGGAATCGTCGGTCGCTGAAGTGAAGAAGCGGTTGGATATATATTGAGCGCCTCACAAACGCTGTAGCTAACAGGAAGCTGGCGCTGACGTCCAGCTCACCCACCACCAGCCAGATTCTTCAATATTTTTTCCCCGACTTCTCGATCACCTTCACCTTAAGGAGCCAGCTGCTGCTCGGTAATTATAATCCTAATGGCGTTAATACAATTTCACTTCTCTTGGATAAACGCTTGCGTTTTATTTCTTTCGTTATGCTCTCTTTTCCGATGCACATACCAACAAGACCGCTTCACCACAACGGACGCTCTAGGAGACACAATCGTTCTCGAGGATGATCGGAAGCCAGCCCTGTACACGCAGAACTTCGGTGATTGTCTGGGGAATAGTGTCGTTAATGTCACCCGGTTTGACGCGGCATATTATAGTGATAACATGACAGTACTGTTTCATCTAGTGGGTGCCACCAATATCCACAATGAGTCTTTAATGAGTGAGTATACTCCATGCCACTACCCTCGATGCTGTTACTGACTTGTGTAGTGCATATCGGTGTCTTTGCATGTAAGAAGATTCTCCAACTCGCTTTGGTTTTTGCTGACCAAATCTCCATCAGATGGCGAACCTCGATTTGATCTCACTTTTGACCCATGCAATGCAAACATCGCCAGCCTTTGTCCAATGAAAGGAAGTGTTCCTATCCAGGCCAGTGGTATTATTCCCATTGCGCCATCCGATGTTTCTGGATTTCCAACACTTGCCGTCACCATCCCTGACTTTGAGGGGCAAGCTATTATTCGAATATTTGCCAACTCTACTCGAAGAGAGATAGCTTGCTATTCGGCGGTTGTCACGAATGGGGCCAGCTTTTCACATCCAGAGGCTGTGGGATCTATATTAGGGATATTTACTGTTGTTGCGGTTATTGCATCCTTTGCCACAGCGATATATGGAGACTCAATTACCATGATACGGAAACATTATGCCCACTCCCTCTCGGTATTTGTTGTTTTCTCAGTATTCCAACATATCTATTTCTCTGGGGCTTTATCCTTAAATTGGCCGAGTGTGCTGGTCGCCTTTTGGAGCAACTACGCCTGGAGCGGTGGCATCATATACAGTCATTCAATGCAGAACTCAATCAACCAACTTCTAGGAGCAAACGAGGGCAATGCAAGTATGGTTGGGGCTGCGGGCTCTTCATCGATTTCTTCTGGAGCCTCAATAATTCATTCCATCTACAAACGATCGGCTGCAAGCATTTTTGCAAGAGATATTATGTTTGACTTCGAGGACATTATTCTGTCACGCAGAGCTGAGCATGCGCTCGCTAAGAGGGCTGCTTCATCGAATAAAACGAGCCAATGGTTCGGGTCTCCCGTCGCTCCTGGCCTTCCGCTGCCGGGAAACTTCTCTGGCTTTGCTGGAACTCTTTCGAGAGAGTCGGTTCCCCAATCGAACGCCTTTATGACGGGTCTTTTGTGGTTTTTGATCCTTTCTGCTACCGTTGCGTGGGCAACAGTTATGTTTAAGGGTCTGGTTGAGGTATTAAGTATTGCGAACATCATTAGGAAGGATAGGCTCGGCTTCTACAGAGTTCATTGGCTCAATTACACTGGCCTGGCCGTTTTAAGGACGGTATGTGGCCCGTCGCGATCCTTTCTCATTTCCGACTGACCTAATGTGCAGCTCGTGATTGGATTCTTTGCTATGGTCTTCCTGGCAATATTTCAGTTCACTCTCCCGGGTTCCATTGGAGCTAAGGCAATTGCTGCTATTGTCTTCACCGCCTTCCTTGGGGGTCTAGTAACCATTGCAATCTACGCATGTTATTACCGCCTTCGGTTTGGGCGTTTTCAATCCGAACCAGATCGGCTTAATTTTGAGGGGAAGAGGGTTGGGGGAATCCCTTGGTTTGTCACTATCCGGGAAAGTCAGAGGGGTGAAAAGGACAGTTCTCGAAATTTCACCTCTTCTATCCCCTGGTGGCGGATACATTTCATTGACGATGATCCCCAAAGAACTCCGGTGCATGAAGATGAAGATTATATCGGCAAGTTTGGATGGCTGGCCGCTCGCTTTCGCCGAACCCGGTGGTGGTTCTTTGCGGCTTGGTTGGTATACGAGTTCGTTAGAGCCTGTCTTTATGCTGCAGCTCGGACCAATCCGATGGCTCAAGTATTTGGACTGTTGGTGGTTGAGATCGTCGCACTTATGGCGATCATAGCCTGCAAGCCATTTGAGAGTTCAAGATTGAATGCCTTGATGGTCTACCTTCTGGGGTTTAGTAAAGTCGCTACTCTCGCACTATCCGTGGCTTTCGATGTGAGGTACAACCTCAATAGGATCACAACCACTGCCATCGGTATCGTCATCATAGTTATCCAGGGTGTGCTCACGCTGGTGCTCCTCATATCCATTGTAACCGGCGCCATTTCGACCTACTTCTCAATTATGCGGAATCGCGAAGAGATTAGGCCGAAAAGCTGGTTACCGATGCGAGAGAAGTACTTCGAACATCTGGACAAGCAAACTGCAGACCTTCCCCCGCCACCACCTCCTGAACCTACACAACCTGTAGAACCTTACTTCAGCATCAACTCAATCAAGCGTGTCCCTAAGATTGCGGATGAAGACCCGGACTTCATTGCCGACCTCGCAGATCCTACAGGCTCGAGAGTTTCTGTTGTTCGACGCAGTAGAGCAAACAGCCTTGGTAGTGCCAGCGCCATTTCGCACACGACGGTCCCATTCGGCGGATACGTCCATCGAACTAGCTGGAATACGTCGCAGATATGGCCTACGGAAGACTCTCGCAATCCCGATACAGCTCGAACTATCGGCTCACGTAGCTCCACTGCGCCTCTGGTCGCAGCTGGACCCGGCCCTGCAATAGCAACGGCCTCGCCCATGGATTCAAAGGAATACCAGCAACAAGCGACTCCTTCCCATATAGCGACCGTTCCTCGAGAGCCATCACCTCTAGCTAGGAGTGACGCTCCGCAAAAACAGCAGCAGATTGGATCTTTGGATTAATTAGCGAACTCACGACATTAACGATGATTTCATTTGTCATTACCGGCAATGGCAATGGATGGGGAAACGGACGGTCACATAGACTCAGGTATGGAGGGAAAAGCTTAGGAGGCAAAAGCCATCAGAATGCTCTTCAATTTGTTATTCTACACCTTTATTTATCGATATCGGGGAGGATAATTTAGTTCTCAGACACCGACTCGACAGCAGAAGATCATCTTTGACCCCTTATGGTGGTCTTCCTGCTTTGTCTGCCTTTTTTTAAGCTGTAGCCTCTTCCAAATGGTGGGTGCATAAGATGGCGTTCAAGAATGGTTCAGTTCAGTTCCGTTCCTTTTTTCCTTTCTTCAAAGTCCAAGGCTTCCTCTTTTCGGCCAGAGCAACCGTGTTCATCCGGACATGCAACTTCATGTACCCAATTGTAGTTTATTTCACCATACCCAACAACAGGCACATGGTGCATATTGATGTCTATTTGGTACTCTGTTCGGTCAATGCAGACTGTTTAATGTGGAGTATTGTGGACTTGGAGGCGCAGAACTCGTCTGCGGATAAGCTTGCATGTTAAGTAATAAAGGGAAGACTGTCCAGGGTCGTTGTGATTAATAGAGCCACTTGAAATATCACAGCACTTGGTGGCGGTATGTCGGGGACTTCACTTGAGCCCTTGTGCTGTCCGCGAGACTCGCCATTCAGTAGTGGAGAAAATTTGGCTTGACCCTGGCATCTCCTTGCCTGCCTGATTCCCGTTCCCGCTCAGTCTGTCTGCATTGTCAGATGTTTGTATTGGTACACCCAAAATTTCAGACTCTAAAAGGCAGTACACATCCTGCGGGTCGAATGCACCCATTGAGCATAGCTAATAGTTCGCCGTGACATGTGGCTTTGCCTGGCTGGCAACGCTGAGAGGTAGAAGGGTCAGGTTGGCGGCATCTGAGTTTTATATTGTCACTGCTGGCATTGCTATTGCACCGGCTAGGTCGTCCCATAGCTGCTGAGCTCTGGGCCTCATTTTAAATGTGCTAAAACGTATGTTGGTGGTGATGCTGTTCATTTCCCATAGATAAAACCCACCATAAACTGGGATATGTTTGCACTGTTTGCACCCGAAATGACATACACGGTATAAAATTCTCAGATTTTCCAACTCCAACTCCATCTTCACTCTGTAATGGCTGCGTTCTCTAATTTGACCGACCGGACCACCGAGCCACCAGCCATAATCCCCTTTATATTAGATGCAATCACTCTCTCCTGCAAGCAGTTTGCATTCCTTCCACATCGCCTCTTTCCAGGAGTGGTTGACTGATCTGGGAATAGCTCCCACTTAGCCATCTCAATCGTTCTTTCCGACTCTAGAATTCGTTGTTATTTCCTTTGCTACAACCTACCAGCAAGTAGTTGTGGTGCCGCTAAACCCTGCCCATAAACAAGGTGAATTTGAATTTTATATTGAAGGTCAAGTCCGCTGTAGCCTCGCCGGGGGGTGCTGTTGAGTCAACTGGTCTAGCTATCAGGGCAGCCAGGGAATACTGGGCTGTAATTGCTGAGCGCTATTGGGACGGTCAACTGTCCGAATTAATTCTGGTTGCCAAAGACGGAGGGGCGTTGCAAAATGCAAAAAAACAAACCGTGTGGAGAGCACAACCGGATAATATTGCTCTCGCTCTACATACCAACGGAACCAAGGGACGCCTGAAAGCAGGAGGTCACCCAGTTGTCCCTTGTCCCGAGAATGATCGAATCAGCAAAGGTGTCACTGACGCATTGAAATCTGCCAGCACGATGAGTTCATATCCCCGCTATTTAACTCAAGCCCTTCATGTTCTAAATGTCTGACACCTATCACCTAGAGGATGCTTGTGAAGCTTACAGGCTTATGCCCCAAGATCGGGCGCTGCTTGCCATCCCGCTTTCCATGTTCCCTCACCCCTTCGTTTGGGCGGACGCGTGATCGACCTCAGCGATTCTCTGAACCTGTCTTTTGGAGTGGCTTTACTATGTATAAGGTGGATTAGTATACAGCAGTCCTGCCGCCCATCACGTCGTCCTCAAAACACCTCTACGAACCCTAAACCCGACACCCGCTTCGTTAGACCATACTCTTCGCCTCTATCTCCCAGCACGTTTCATAGGCTTGAGGAAAATTTCAGTGCCCTCATTCCGGAGGCATATGCCCTGACAGAAGCCGCTCGTCAGCTGATTTCGAAATCCTCTTCCTCCCTCAAAGCGTAAACCTGGCGGCGTCGGCGTCGGGCAATGGAGCCAAATGGAGATCCTAGATAGCAGTGTCAAGGTTGCTTAGGAGGAGTTTTCGTTCGCGGTGAGAACGTTACGAAAGGTATCTGAATAGCCCGGAGGCAAACAAGTCGTCATCCTCCAGGACCGGAGACCAAGGGAGAAAGGACGAGGACGGATACATTATGGCCATAAGCAGAATCAAAGAATTGGTCAAAAAGGGAGGAGAAAAGATTAGCCTCATTGAAGTTGACAGCATAGTGAGTGGCGCAACATCCTGCGGTTGGCAGAGTTGTGAACTTTGCTGTGGCGGGTAAGATGCATGGCTGAAATGTTGGTGTTGCAACCGTCTTGAGGCAGGGCAGGACGGGGGAGAAGATGAACTGAGAGTGTGTATGCAGAAAGGGTCGCAAAGCTCAAGTTACCGAAGGTACCATAGTCATACCACATCTCTTTGCGATTGGGTCTTCTAACTACTGTAGATATATCTTACAAACGGCATGCCAAAAACTGCTACGGGTAGGATTCAACGCAGGACGACCGTAGAAGTGATATCCAAGAGACACCGAAAGCCAAACTTTAATATCTGATGAAGGTTCTGTTTATCACATGCCCTTCTGCTCCAGGTTGGAGGCTTCAGCGGCCCCAACCAGGGAGGAGGTATATTGGGCGACTCGGTGAAGTATGGACAATCGCCCAGCCTACAGCGAGTTAGAACCAGAGCACTTAGGGAGGTGGGATTTTGTGACATTCTAAAGGATAGTATATTTTCGACAAAACATCATTCTGAGGATACAGCACCTGAAAAGCGGTTCCAGTGTAGAACCCAACTCCGTTGTGCCCGATCTGAGCTTTCAAAGGGATCATTATTGTCTCTTATCGCCGATTGAGGGATCTTCTCAGGGAGCCGCCAATTCATGCACTTAGATTCTCTTGCTGCAGGATCAGCGGTGAATTTCGGAACGCCCACGACGCCTTGGCAAACCAGTGGGGGTGTTGATAGGACCCCCAAACCTCAGGTACTAGGGAAAGGAAAACTCTTCTGTCTCTCGCGATCTTCGGCACGCTCAGTACGTCGATAGCCGCCAAGTGGACCGGTGCGAATTCTGTGGGTCTGTGCCGGCAGAGCGATAATTCCTATAGACAACCCGATATAAACAAGGAAAGGGGATAATGAGCCCTCCCATAGAGTAGGGACAACGCATCGCCTCATGCCCGTAATTTGCGGGGTATGATCAATTGATCAGCAAGGCGCATGGAGGATAGAGATATGTACCCCATCCTGTACTCCACTCTGGGGATGCAGCAGTATGTAGGCTAGTGAGTGGAATTGAAAGGCCAAAAAGCATGAAGTGCCTCCGAGGGTCACGCCGATATTCGGAGAACATCCCAATCTGCTCCAATGTTGAATCCTTATGGGGCACGCTATGCATCTCCTACGACAGGTACCGAGCTATTTAGGTATATAGAACAAAGCGGTAGGGCAAGTGGGGCCAGCCCAAAAAAAAAAAAGAGTGCGCATATTATGTATATGCCCAGCGCTAAATTGAAGGTACTTGGAGATACAGGAGCATGGGGTCGGTGCGTGCAATAGGCGGTGAGTCCCCTGGGTAATAGCCACGCCGCCTAAGCGGAGAGGCAACACAAACATCCAAAGTGCTTGAAACCCAGAGAGAGTTAAATTTCCGAGTAGTAATGTAAAAGCCCGATGAAGGGCCTAGATAGTCCGCCTCATGTGTATGTGCACGGCTCGAAGCCTGGCTCGCATCAGGCACACTGGGCACGGCGAAAGCCAGGGAGAAAGTTGCACAATAAGTGGCGGGCAGGGTTCTTCCAGGAACTCGGCGTTTTCGGGCTTCACAAGAGAAGAGGAGGAAGAGACAGCGAAACGGTGAGGGAGCTCGGGGACATCCTAGCGTAAGAGGACGGAACACACGCGATAACTAGGAAGCCTCCATCCTGATTTGTGGATGCCGAGGAACCAAGAAAGCCGCTGGGTCGAGCAAGGAACGCGGACGATCCTCGCGTACGTACGTCGGCCGACCCCAAAAGCCTTCAGACTCTTACCTAAGTCTCGGTAGAACTTTACCCCATCAGAAACCTCGCGTCCAAGGCCACAGGCACCTCTTAGGCGCTGCTTTAACTGGGCTTTAGTGAGGCAGCGCCAAAGCGAAGCCTAACAAGTGGCATGAAGGCTTTTGGAGTCGGCCTACATACCAGCGGGCAGGGTACCTAGGATAGGAAAATTAGGCACGACACGAAAACGCGGCTTGACCTAACCCCTGGCAAGCAGATGCAGAGCTCCTGGGGTTTAAGAGAAGTACGCAGCATGCTGGCTTGGACAGGGCCAGGGGTTGCCCAAGGATCAGATAGGACGCCTTCGGACGGGGGACGGACTGTGAGCAGTAAGGCCCGGGTTACACCATACCGACCATGTATGGCTCTGCGTCGATGGCCCGGAGGGTGTCGTGTGGCTGGCGTATACCGATGGCAGGACGCGAATACACCGGAGAGGTATGGAGCGTAGAGCAGTAGAGGACATAGGGGACATGGAAGGGCTTGGCGGACATCCCTCGCGACCGGCGATTGGCTGGACCGGTGACGCTGCATTGCGCGACACCGGTCGTGAGGGTCGTGAGGGTCGTGAGGGTTGTGAGGGTTGCGAGGGTTGCGGGGGTTCGAGGGCTGTGAGAGCTGCGAGGGCTGCGAGGGCTGCGAGGGCTGTGGGCTGTGAGAAGAGGTTATTGCCATGGGCGCCTATATTTACGCTGGGTTTATTTACACTGGGTTTATTTTCACTTCGGACATATATTCCGATCTGGAACCCCCGCACCTGTCATGTTTCATTTTACAGCAACGGTTGGAAACGACGGGCTAGACCCAACACGGCCTAATGCCCCGCGCTGGCTGAGATGCTGCGGTGCCCACCCGGATAGAAAGCCGGTGTGTAATTCGACTCGAACTCGTATTGGGAGGGCTCTAAGGGGCCAACGGCCCTCTATCGTCCAATGCTCTCGTCCGTCTCAGGAGATCCACGCGGCAGTTGATTCCGCATGACGTTCGCAGCTGCAGGCTGTAACGACCCTGACGATGTGCGGATCATCCATGGCATGGCAGCATGGATTGCCGTTCGCCCGGTATTCCACCCCCTTCGGTAAAAAGAAAGCAAACACGAAAAAGCATAAACGGAAGAAAAAAGGAAAAAGGGTTTGAGGCCTCGCTTCGGTTGCAGAGCAAAATCCATCCACGCCGACGGATGATTTACCCAGCTTGGCACGCTCTTTCTCTGCGCAGGGAGTCGACGCCCGGCCAGCGCGTCTACGGCAAAGCTCCTTGCGTGTGGGGCCTTCTGCTCTCATTTCTTCGCCCAACCGCCGGAGATCTCAAACTAATGGCACTCGTTTTAGCAGTAATAATCTGCCTCCGTCTGGTGGTGGACTAAATTCCTGTGATGTGACGGGTTCGTTTGAGGATACGAGCACCCAAATTTCGGCAGTGGTATGAGTGTTTCGGAAGCGCCAAAACTGTCGTCCAACAAGATCCGAGAAGGGGCCTCGTCCCAGGATTTTTTTTTTTAAGGCGATCGCCACCCTCGTGGATCGAGAGAATGAAAAACAACAGCTTCCATCGTCAGGCTTCACCATCAATTTCCAAGCGACATTAGGCACCAGCTGCCGGTTTTCTTCTGGCCACAGGCTCCCAGCTTCCTGTCCTGAATTCGACCGATCCCCAGCTCGCAGTAAGCAGTCATTTCAGCCTCGGCAAATCTCAGACACTCGGACTCCACGACACCCTCAGCCTCCCTGCCAGGCATTCCAGTCTCCCAAAGGAAGGTGATGTCGCTCAGGTCGTGCAGCCGCCTCCGACTTCACAACTGGGATCAAACAACCCTCGCTTACAGGAAATCAGGAAGATCCCAAACCACAAATCTGCACTGCCTGCAGAATGCAGCAAATGCATGACAGGGTTTGGGTGATCAGCCGTTGCATCAAGCTTGCATAGAGCTTGCCGCAAACCTGCACCGTTTTCCCAACCCGCGAATTGGAAGATTGAATGCTAAACTCTCATGTTTGCGTTTTGCCACGTTTCGGTGCTGACATGTACAGCCGATCGACATATGTATTGAATAATCTAAATACCTTGATCTGCTACTGGAACGCACTTCCTCATTTGGTACCATTCACCCTCTCGACTACCTACATGATCTCCGCTCTAGAAAGTGAGGTGTGATACTGGAGGAAGCGCTCTAATGCGTCATCATTCTGCATTGCCTCATGGCTCTGTGTTGTTTTATTGGCAGCTTCCTTTAATGATGCTGATGGCGCACACCATATACAAAAGCAATAGTAGACCCTCCCGATCGTGATCGCACCGTGTCATGGCTGGCTGCAGAGATTTGGGAATATCGAGAGGAGTAGGGTGCCAATGATCTGCGGCCGGATTTTGCCTCGAGTCGCCTTTAGCTCTTGCTCTCTCATTGAACATCGGCATGGCCGGCCGAGCCCGCCCCAATCGGCATATCGTGGAGCACGGGATTCGGGTCAAGCATATCTATCCGACGTTAGATGCATTCCAGGATCTTGGGAAGTGCAGTGTAACCATGCCAATGTCCTGCCCGCTTCCATACCTCCATTGGTCGCGTTGCCTATTGGATTTCCTATAAAACCGAAAACGTACCCTTCTAGAATTTAACCTAATCTTATGGAATGCTTACAGAGCCATGTTCCACCGGACGCCCATTGGCACAACTCCCAGTCGTGGTTAGATTGTATGTCCAAACGAAGCGCGTGGATGCATGGGTCCCCTGAATGGCCATCCTAATATCGGCGACTCTTTCTTTGCGGACGGACGCACGAATGATTTTTGACTTCTGCTGATCGTGATCGCCAGCAGCCTCCAACATGCGCGGCTTGTGCGGGTAGAGTACTCTGTACATGTGAGACACAAACCGCAGGCGAGAAAACCGATGCGTGGGAGAAAAAGAGCACGAGTTTCCGGCAAAAATAGGGGGGGTACTGCTGTACGCTGTACGGCCATCCATAAATACACTCTTTAGTTTCCGCAAGTGGAATAGAGTTATCATAACATAGAGCCTAGCAGGCCAAAGTAATCGACTGTCTACAACAACCTTAGGGGGTTGCGGTCGCAGATTAGCGGGACGAGAGATTCCGTGTTGGAAGTTTGAGATCGCCTGTGCAGCTGTTGGGAGTTGTGCACGCCGACTTGACGGTATGAGTCGTGGACCAATTGATAAGATGCGATCTATGCCGGATGAGGATTTGACGGTCAAGGTCGAAATTCTAGCTGCATATAGATCGCCAGCCTGTGCGAACTTTTGCCCACCTTCACCCGCGCATGCGTCCGCCCTAGGCTAGAGAAGGTCGAAGGATATTCGGGGGGTGTTCCATCCTGCTAGACGACAGCTTGGACAGGAGCTCCAATAGGCCTAGCCCTTGCAACCCTGTAACCTTGGCAAGGGGTTCAGTAAATCCCCGTCCGCGTCCCCGATTCCATGATCATTCTGGAGATGACCAGATTCCACGAGCTGATTAGAAGCCCGTTCTGGAATGGCAGGAACGAGAGGGCAGCGAAGCAGAGCAGAGAAGGGGCCAAGCCCGGAATAGAACAGACTTGGCCAAGGCGATGGCTGGCTGCCGATGGCCTGTCAAAATTGGACCTCATGTGTTTGAGATTATTTAGCACGCGAACCTCCCGTACTATGTAAACCGTCAGAAACGCCACGTTCTTGCCCCAAGCGCACCCCGTCACCCGATCCGAGACTTCAGTGCATTGCATGCGCCAACCGCTGGCGTCGTCTTCGTCTGATCCTTCCAATGCCGCAGAGCAACACAACCCACGACTCTGACGCCTCTCCAGGGATAACGCTACTCCCCCCGTTGGAGACATTGGCCCGAATCTTATTTTCTCACTTGCAGGACGCTTTCCGGCCCGTGAGCCCACACGGATGACATGGAAGACCCATCGCAAGGGTAGCCGGGAGGTTCATGAAGAAATAATTTGGGCAAATTTGCATTGTTCTTAATCCATGAACCGACCGTCTGGCGCACCTGACGAGGAACCCTGGAGAGTATCACTTTGCCTCCTGAGGCCCTGACACCACCCCCCCCCACATCGGGCTACGAATATTCTTCGACATTACGCACCATATCGAGCAACCTATGGGATTTTCATCCTTCTCACACTCTTTCCTTTCCTCCTTCTAAGCGACAACAGCTAGACGTAATCGAATGGATGCCTCCAGCGCAGCCATAACTCTAGGTCGTTGCGCCCGAAGTTGTAATATCCCCTCCGACGGCCACTTTCAGCGTATTGCGTCTATTCTTGTACGATCCTCTGCCCAACCACCAACGAATACGTCCTTGGTGGAGAACAATCTCGAATCACCTGGGGGTCTATCAGCTCTTAAAGGACGATCCAACCCAATCGATCCTCGACTCGCGAGAAAAGCCAAGGCAGAACAAATATATTAGGGCATATCGACATAAGCATTATTGCAGGTTTGCAGGATTTCCAGGGCCACGGCATCTTCTACTTATTGACGTACCCTGCGCTAAGGCCATAGCTGTAGCACTCTGCATTTACTGCTTTCGTCGTCAACCTCGTCTTTTCCGGGAACCCCTGGACCGAACGAGGACGGTAGAATTGACTGCATCCGCTCCAGTTGTTCTGCGTTGTTGAAGGGCAGGGGTTTTAACATATCCCGGCCTATATCAGACGCCAATAAACGCCTTCGAGAGGGGGAAGTCAACCGTTTCGACCCACACTCTCTGCGACGGCTCTTCGAATTTACCCTCTAATAAATACCACCACCACCCGTTCCGGTTTTTGGCGTCAACCGATTGCATAAAAGCGAATTTGGCTATTTCCCCGCCATCAACTCTTTAGATGTTCCTATATACAGCGTGGCGGCCGCAGTAGTATTTACCTTGAAAAAGTCTAGACAGCAGGTCTCTAGCCAAAACACACCGACTCCCTCTCAAACCGGTCTCCAGATTTGTTCTCAATAGACATGAATCTCCCAAGCCTTGTTCACAGCAGTCGACATAGTACTGAAACGCAACAAACCTACAACCAAGGGGGCTACCATCGACAAGATATGGCCGCCTCTTTCATTCAAAATTCATATACTCAGTCGCCTCTGGCATATCACTATTCGCAAACTCCTCAACCGCCTCCGTCCCCTCCGGTCGAAGAAACCTCGAAATGCTCGCTGCCATCAATATCCAGTCTGTTAGGGTTCGTCGACGGTGGCTCTTCGAACGCCACTGAAAATGGTGAGATGCCATTGCTTCGAGCTTCCGAGCATATGTAGACTGACCGACTTTGTAGCATCGGAGAGGCAGTACGCAGAACTCCCTCAAGGCCAACATACCCCGGATATGCGGTACGGTCAGCAGCAGGCGCCACTATATAGTCAAACAAACACAAACAGCGCGAGGGTGGTACTTCCTCCCACACCCCCAATGCGACCGGAATCGGTGTTTGAGGGTTCACAATCCCCTTCTGCCGCCTCACAACATTCAGCTGTTTCTACACCCGGCCATTACTTCTCTGGCGCCGCCCTGAACAGTATAGATCCTTCACAACCACGACAGACATTCACTCCTATTCCACAGAGACGATATTCAATGTCGCCCGCCGCGTCACTATCGTATAGCACTTCGCCGATCCAGAGCCTGAATGGACCATATTACCAACCCTCAAGTCAGTCTCCTGCGTCTGATCTCTACTACCAGAGATCGCTACCGCAAAATTTCCCACCTTCAGTCGTTCCTGTCTCTGTCACTCCATCCTCCGCGTCGAACCTATGGCAACACCACCACTATATCTCACCTTCGTCCCAAGCCGCCTTCCCGCAATCTCAAGATAGATACATTTGCCAGACCTGCAGCAAAGCCTTCTCGAGACCAAGCAGCCTGCGAATACACAGCCATAGCCACACTGGGGAGAAACCTTTCAAGTGTCCTCATCGCGGTTGTGGGAAGGCGTTTAGCGTACGGAGTAATATGAAGCGGCACGAAAGAGGATGTCACTCGTCTGCCCCATCATAAATGCGGTTCTGATTTCAGGAAATGGCGGATTGGATACTTTTCGTGATTCTCTACGAGGATATAACGTCTCCAATCTCCACGCTGCAGATTAGATCATTGCGTGTTTCATTTTATTCCATTACCCGACTACAGCGGCTCCATTTCCCCTTTGTTTTCAACACCTGTGTCATCAGCGCCGTTTCTCGCTTTCCTTTTCGAAATTGCACTTATGCTCGGCGTAGCAGGAAAGCATATATATTCACCAATATCAGGAAGGGGAATATCGGCGTTTGTTGTCTCACTCAAAATTTTGTTGTTTCTACAGGTCCGCCGGGCATCGTACCCGTCGTTCGTGGAGATTTGAGGATGCAGGGCCATCGTCAATACCTCATTTGTCTGATATCACATGTAATACCACGCCCCGATCTCTCCGGGGAACTTCGTGTAACTTGTAGATTATTCTGTCTCCCGCATGAGTCGGACACGGAGGGTATGCTGTGGTGTACTAAGCGGAGTTATTGAGGAATTGCACTTTGGACCAGTCCAAACACTGTTATTGTTATTACTATTATTACTATTATTTTCGATAGCATCATTACAATCTACATCAGGATCTTTGGTTGGGGTCACAAGACGACCGTTCCCCCCTCCCACCAAGGCAAACGTACAAAATTATAGGGCGGGCTGTAACAGCAAGTGTTTCTGCCTCCTTTCCCACAAGTTTTCCCTCGGATGACGAGGATGATCCGAGCCGGGCATCCATCGCACGCGGAGGTCTAGCAGCCTGGGGAGGGAGGAGTTGGGAAAGGAAAAAGAAAAGGAAAGAGAGACACCACCACATCCACATCCACGTCCACACCGCCAAAAAAACCACCAACGAACAATCGAAAGGTGCCCATGTCGGCTCTCGCGCGCAACTCCCCAACCTCGGCCTGCCCGAACCAGCGGCACAGCGCACCACTACACCCACGCAGCGTCCCGGGTACAAGGTAGATCTGATGCGATACGCCCAAACCCCCACTTTTTCTTTTTTTTTTTTTTTATCCATCTTATTTTTATTTTTTTTTTCTCTTCCCCTCCTCTCGACTTTCTTGCCCGTTGGTTTTTTTTTTTGGTTGGGGGTGGAGGGTTGGGGCTGACTTGACTAATTTTGTTTGAGAGGGGGGAGGAGGATGCTGGGCGTCGGCCTATTTTTATGGGGTTTAGACGAACTTCTGAAGGATCTCGCTGTTGCTCTTTTCTTTTCTTTTTTTTCTCTTCTGCTTTCTTTCGGGATGGCAGTGCACACGATGCTCCCCGTACTCCCGTTGGAGTGTTGTCTTTGCGGGGGAGGATGCTCGCTTGCATTGTGCGTTTGACACTACTGTATGATGTGTGGAGTAGCTTCCACAAGACACAAGACACCCTCTGCACTGGACTCTTGCTTCCCATTCTTGCTATCTTTGCGCCTCTTGGCCCGAGAATTCTGCATCTACGCTAAGGTCCTCTTCCCGGTTCCCCACCCTTTCGTTACGTTATGATTCCTCACTGTCTGCTATGAATAGGAGCACAAGAAAAAGGAAAGAGGCAGAGGATGTTCCGCTTGTTCACCTAACCCTATTTTGTTCGCTCGTTATTTAGTGCGGACACGAGTGATCTGTCGCGCGGCATAATGTATCTGGAGGCGAGTATTTCCCAGGGTTCGGATCCGATCAAAGAGGGGGAGGAAGGAGGGGAGGAAACCCAGGACGATCAGGAACGCCTGGTGTCTCAAGAGACGGGAATTTTAAAGTTACATAAACACACACGATCGCCCGGAGGCCCCCCGCGAACCCGTTCTGCTAGTCGCCCGGAAACTCTTGGCGGGGGTTTCGAGCCAACGACCCTGCATAAAAGACGGTATACGATACTGAGTAAAAGCGAGGACGCGTTCGCGGCTTCATATACCCTGTACATTTTGGTCATGCCCTTCGTCTCATGTTTTGAAAGCGGTTGTCAGAGAGAAGGTCTCTATACTCTCCCCATCCTACCGGTTCAACAGCTTTGATAACAGACGGAGCCCTCGAGGTCTCCAACTCCCGTATGTACATACAACATATAGATGCCCGGATACCCTCGCTTCGAAGCAGATTCAGAAACTTCCAGTATTGCGTTGGATTTCAGCCTCGTACTTTAGGTATATTCAACTATGCTATCCGTCATACAGCCTGTTGGAACTCTTCAATACAACACTGAGAACAACCGGACCACCGTTTCTGCAGGGCCAGAGGCAAACCTCGATAGAAGGCCTACTCGCTGCGTCCCACAACAAGACTAGACCCCTCAGAATGGCTTTCTCTAGTTATAGATGGCGGTGTCGATAAAACTAGATAGTGCGGACTGCGAGGATCGCTCAGGCCGCTTTGCTATTGCACGGTGTGATATCACCCATTTCTCCATACGTTCGTCTCACCAACTACCCAAGAAATCTCTTTGCTGTCTTAATCCATGTCCCGTTCGGAACTCTTCTCTCGTTGTCAGATGATGGCGCGCAAAGCAAAGAAGGAATTGAGCACCTGCGCGACCTGACGAGTTTGGTCCATGATATAGGGTGCCTTCACCGGACGGTGCGTGTCCCTGTCGAGGTCGCCACTAGCACTTGGGCACTACGACCCCATGCGCTTATCTCACTATGTGTTGATCGCGCACCCTCCTTTCCCGCGTCAAGAATCCATGAACCTGGGGTATATGCTAGGTTGTATTGTCAGAGGGGTTGCTTGCAGAGTATCGGTGTGCTCACTGGTAATCGATATTCGTTCTAGATTATGTAGTGGATAGCGAAATAAGAAGTGTCACCGCGACGGAGAAGCCCGAATATCGAAAGCTATTATACTTGCTGATGGCCCCCGTGCACCGTCCTCCATTTCCAGCTCTTTGCGAACAATGCCCTTCTCGAGCACCCTGCCTACTCTCCTACCCGTTTTGATGTGCAGATACCAAGGATATGATACGAGGGATAACAATGTCTTTGAAGCCAGGAGAGCAGCCCTGCTGCAGATCCAGGAGTATAGAGAAGCCAGTAATAGTCGAGCATCGTTTCTCCCCGTAACAGCATTAGAGCTGGGCAATGACGGGAATGAGCGAATAGTATTCCAAGTGCCCTTGGCCACCTTGATGCGCAGCAATCTCCGCTGGTGATAATGATGTATGAATGTGCTTCCCTAGAGTAACTGGTAACCATCCAGTTTGCGAGCAGGCTCGTAGCTTGTTGAAATCTCGAAGCAGCCGAAAGAATTTCAACGTAGGATAGTTTGAGACCCACGATATAGTACACAAGGAGCAGACCTACAAAATATCAAAAGGAATTTTGCGCGAAGATCGGCTCCTGCTCTACGCATGCAACTAGGGTTTTGGGATCTATTCTAACTCGAAGAAAAGATGCTCATGATTCGTGCAGATGAAAGGAAGGTATATCAGAGGGCTGCCTTGCAGGAGTCTAAGACAAAATCTGGACACATAATAAGAGAGTAAGAACCAACAAATCACTGGTGTAGAAAGGTTATCCGGTCCGGTAAGTCTTCAGTGAGGTGGCATTTCTCTCGAAAGTCTCCAAGCTCCTTCCCCTTTTGCATCACCGAGGTGACAAACTTCTCGAGAGGGCAGCTACTTCCCGGTCCAGTACTGCAATGAGGGATCTCAACGATGCCGTCGTTGATATTGATGCGCAGATACGACTGTTCAGCACCACCTGAGTCCTCAGAGCAAGTGAGCCTCTCGAAGATAACTCGGCCACCCATGGGCGTCATCTGCGACGTGCGCCAGTTGCGTGCAGTAAGGATTCGGTCAGTAGGGAGACCTTGGCTGTCAATAAATATGTCCAGCGTTGATATCATCGAGATTATATCTGAATCGTGGGTACTTATCTGAATGTCAGACTCTCGCTGGTTGCCTCCCGAAGGGCTGGGCAAATACTCACAAACTGAAAAAGAGCCGGCCGGCCCGCGGACCCTGAGTAAGAAGAGTTGCCGTTGCATTTAGCCACAGCCATCCCATGACGGGACCCCACGGATTCCCTGGTCTACATTGATATTAGGGGTGTCAGCGGTTTGTTCGTTCTCTCTTCAAAACTAAACCCGAACCTCACGGAAGGGGGAGGGGCTCACCCAGAACGGTAGTAATGGATCACATCCCGCGCATATTCAAAATTTAGCCAGTCCGCACGTGTAAACACATCACACCACTTGCTGCTTCCCCTGACGGTCGTTTCAAACCCACACATCTCTTGCATGCTGTAAATTTCGCTATCATTAAAATGCATGTGCGGATTCTGCTCTTGGAGTCGATCTCCAACAAGCCCTAGATACGTTGATTGGAACCTTTCCAACATACGAGCACCATAATCATGACCAAATGTAAGATTTCTGAGATATGCGGAGCACGTAGCGGTAGGTGTCAGAGTATCGGCGCCCAAGTCGGCTGCCTCTGGGATAACAATGAGTTCCGCAGCGTGTTGCCAATCCAAGCCGAAAAGACCAGCGCTGAAATACCGTGCAGTATCAATGACACGGTCTGAATCACTTCCCCAAAGGCGCATCTTCTCTACTCCAGAATCGCCCAAGAGGTGGCTATATCTTGTGCGAAGCTTGACTCCGGTAGTGAAAGCTTCCAGCGTCCCGGCGAAGGGCCCTGTGCTTGTCAACTGCTCGAAATGATTGTCGGGATCTGCAAACACTGTCAGCAGCGACAGCTGATTACGACTAAGCTGGCTAACCTTGCGTGAAGTACTCCCAGTCATTGGCGAATTCAAGGTCGCCTATCAGCTTTTGCTTTGACTCTTTAATACGTTTAAGGAGATCGAGCATTCCTTCGTCTTCACGTCAGCTACAAGTCTCTTCTTACCTGCCAGCGGGCTGAGAAGACTTGAGATAGAATAGGCAACTTACGGCTGCCAGAGCTCTTGGTAGGAAATCGTTCCGCGTGCCGCGACATCTATAGTTTGACGACAAGTATTAGCGGCCATATACATCCCATTCTCTGACTAGATGCTAGTAAGCTGCCACCCACCATATGCACTTGCCGCACTTTACAGCCTTCTGGCACCCCAATCCCTCCGTCCACTATTCCATCCACCTTCTCAACCCACGGCCCATTCCCCCCGAGATGATACAAAAGATTCCAGTCTTCATCAATCGAAGGCTCACCTTCTCGCTCCGGATGCCACCAGCTTCGCCAGCTACTAGTATAAGGGACACCTCGATAGAAAGCGGCTAGCGAGAATGGTTCATACTTGGGTCTTGAGCCGGAGTTAAGGAGCTGGAATGAGGTGGGCGTAAGAAGGAATACGATAGAACCGTAGAGGCATATTATCGCAGAAACAGTAAGAACAAGGCCAGAGACAGTTCGCATGTTCCCATTCGGCATATATACTACACGCTCGGAGGGACATCCGTAAGGAACGTTAAGATAGCTTGCGAGTTCGAGTGGCGTCTTGCCCTTGGTCGTAACAAATTCAGTTGTCGCGAATCAAAGCTTCAGAACTAATCACGGGATTACAAAAGCGGTGAAGGACGGCAGTAAAAAATCCCGCTACGTACCTCCACTGTATCACCACTTTAAGAGTCCCCGAACATGGCCACCAATCTGTCAAAGCGAATCGATCTAAAGCATAAGTGTGACACAAGATCTCTGTTTTCACATACGAAATACACACACATAATACAATGCCTCTTAACTTAATTATCAGCGCTGCAAGAGCAACAGGTCTTTTCCCACCCGGCATGGGATTTCCTTGTGTCAGCAGCGGTAATCCTTCGGTCTAATGTGTCATGCCGTATTTTCTAACTTAGATTTTATAACAACATCTGGCCGCTCGCTCCACAGCACATACTCTTCTCGCTCGTCTTTGCCTCCGCCTTCCCTTGCGCTCGCCAGTCCATCTCCTCTTGCTCGCAGCTCCCTCTTCGGATTCTTCTTCGCACCAGCCGGGAAGCGCTTTTCAGTTCCGCAAGCGCTGCATCGTACAACAAGCACATCTGCCCATGGTTTCTTGCCCCCTCGGCTTTGATTTTCCACTCTATGTGTAGACGAACACCCTGGAATGAGAAGAGATTCGCACCTCTTACAGATAGAGCGTTTTATACTTGGCGAAAGCCGGATCTGGCCTTTGTGGGAAATCGTGCGGAGGTTGGAAAGAAGATGACGTGAAAGAGGTAGGTTGTGAGTCGGCCAGGAAGTAGGTTTGTTGTGCTGGGATCCCTGGAAAGTTGTCGACAGGCCATCGCTTAAGACCATTTCATCTTGCTCCGTGCTTCCGATATCAGGAATAGATACAAGCCCTGGACGATCTTCTTGGGTGACGCTGACGTTTGTGTGTACATCTGAGGATGGGCTTGGAATCTGATGGGCATGTTGCGTAGATAGGTATGACGCTGCCTGATAAAGATATGATGCCCTCGCATAGAGATGCTTGTTTGTAACACCTGCAGCCGTTTTCGTGGGCTTCCCCTTACCCATCTTTGCCCCAACGTGTTGTCGATGGTTGCAAATGCCTTGTGCGTTGGAGAGCAATAGAGATGTCGAGCTCGGCGCGCTAACCCAACTTAGGTTAGAATATCAGCCGAGCCGCAATCATCGCCTTCCTCCTTTTGCCTCGTCGCTGAACCTTCATTTTTCTTTCATCAGCTTCTTTCATCTATCCACTGCAAAACCGAGCTAGCGTCTCCATCAAAGCGCCGCACTCCGCTTCCAGCGTCCTCATCCTTGATTTGATCGAATCTGCTCTTGCTCGCATCTTTTCATACTATTTTACGCGTCACCAGTCAACAAGGCTGTCAACAAGGCTGCCATACATTCACATCTACGTTCCTCGATTAACCTATCTAAGAGTTATCCCGCAACATATCTCAATACCCTCGCCATACAGCCGACTTCACACACATTTGCCAGCATGTCTCACGAAGAAGACCTCATCGACTACTCCGACGACGAGTTTAATACCACTAACGCAGCTGCAACCACGACTGCTGGTGCAGCTGGCGCCTCAAATGGCGAGGCCAAAAAAGGCGACCTGACCGTTACTGGAGGCAACCCAGATAAAAAAGGCAGCTATGTCGGCATTCATTCCACCGGGTTCCGCGATTTCTTATTGAAGCCGGAACTTATCCGCGCTATTACCGACTGCGGTTTCGAGCATCCTTCGGAGGGTCAGTCTCTTTCCTCCCCATAACTTCCACTCCGTCCCTCTCCAAGTGTCCATCCATCTCCGCAGCCACTGTCACATCGCTACCCTTCCGAGTTCGCGGGCGGTACGGGGAGATCTCAGGCATCACTATCACCATCCTGTGCGTCGACTGCAGGAGGCGATCACGCCAAAATATCTGCTCGAAATGAAAGATGTGAGACTCTTCGCCATTGATGGTGAACGCGAGTTCTCGGGATATTTCAGCGTCGGAAAAAAGAGACTCCCCGAACCTGCCCGCACCACGCCACTCGGTAGATACGATTGCATGGTTTACGGACCACTGCCCGCCTCTCTGCTCCACGAAATAACTTTTGCTTGGAGTTTATCAGTTGTATACGCAGAGAACGGTTTGCGTGCTTGTTTACGTTGCAATTTCTATTGCGAGATGGATGGACCTTGCGATGGATTGCTCGTCGTTATTGCAAACTATTGAGGGACGAACCAAATCTAACATCCGCCTCGATTTATCTATACAGTTCAGCAAATCGCTATCCCTCAGGCTATTCTCGGTACCGACGTGCTTTGTCAGGCCAAGTCGGGTCTTGGTAAGACCGCAGTCTTCGTCCTTACCACGCTTCAACTCGTTGATCCGGTTCCCGGTGAAACCTCCGTTCTCGTCATGTGCCATACCCGCGAGCTGGCTTATCAGATTAAGAACGAATATGCGCGTTTCAGCAAGTACATGCCAGAAGTTATTACTTCAGTGTTTTACGGTGGCACACCTATGCAGAAGGATGTCGAGATCTTGAAGAATAAGGATACGCATCCACATGTCATCGTGGCTACCCCCGGTAGACTGAACGCTCTCGTACGTGACAAGAACCTTCGATTGGGCAACATCAAAGTTTTTGTTCTAGATGAGTGTGACAAGATGCTGGACCAGATTGGTGGGTAAAGTCTTTGCACCATTACATAAAAGGTGTGGACCTAACTAATAGCTGTTTTTCTCCTTAAGATATGCGCCGCGATGTCCAGGAAATCTTCCGTGCCACCCCGACCCAAAAGCAGGTTATGATGTTTAGCGCTACCCTTTCCAAGGACATCCGCCCTATATGCAAGAAATTCATGCGTAGTCCTCTTGAAATCTTTGTCGATGATGACTCAAAGCTGACGCTACATGGCCTACAACAATACTACGTCAAGCTTGATGAGAAAGAGAAGAATCGGAAATTAAACGAACTTCTTGATACTCTTGACTTCAACCAGGTTATCATCTTCGTCAAGAGCACGCTTAGGGCGACGGAGCTAGACAAACTGTTGAGGGAGTGCAATTTCCCTAGCATTGCTGTCCACTCTGGAGTTACCCAAGAAGAACGGTCAGTATTCCCTCTCTTCGCATATGTAAGCCGAAGTCTCACACCGGGAACAGCATCAAACGCTACAAGGAATTCAAGGAATTCAACAAGCGTATATGCGTCGCAACGGACGTTTTCGGTCGCGGCATTGATATCGAGCGTATCAACCTTGCCATCAACTACGACCTACCCGCAGATGCCGACTCGTATCTACACCGCGTGGGCCGTGCGGGCAGATTCGGAACTAAGGGGTTAAGTATCTCCTTTGTAAGCAGTGACGAGGACGAGGAAGTTCTAAAGCAAATTGAAAAGAGATTTGAAGTAGCTCTTCCGTATGTTGCCCTTTCTACATTCAACTCATACAAATCAAAATACTGACGAATATGTATTATAGTGAGTTCCCAGAAGGCGGGGTTGATTCGAGTACCTATATGGCGACCTGAATCAGGTTTCATACAATTTGACAATTTCTCCTGTGTTTTCGAAGTTCTGTACTCAATGCCCATGCTTTGGTTTTCAGGAGGAGATATTCGCTGTGCAAAAGTCGGAAGAGGTTTGAATGAGGAAAGCGGATAAGACCTTTAGCTAAAAGGAAATAAACGGAATCAAAAATCTGGAACCGATCTCTACTCAGAACTTTTCCCGTTGTGGAATACATGTCTCGACCTTACTTTTTCTCACGGTTCTCTGTTATCCCTGAACGGAACTAAAGACCAGCGCCCCGAGCTACGTTTGCAGAAGAGGGAATGGATGCCTCGCGGAACCTTGAACCTAACTTTTATATTATCATCGAGATGTTTATTCCCGATCAAGCCCACCGTTAGCTCTAGCGCAACGATGACTGACTTACCCAATAGCAACCGCTACCAGTTATTATAAACGAAGAGTTCCCTCCAGCTCCGTTCTCGCACGTTTTGGGACATGACAACCGTCATGTAGGCCCATAAGAACCAAGCCATCAGATGACGGGAGATCTACATATCTCGGCACCCGGAATTCTTTATCGTTTTCACACTGACACCCTATGTCTTGTGTTCCTACTCTGCAAGATGCGGCAGAAAAAAAAGTAGTCCAGGAGGGGAGTTACCCGCGTCGTTGCCTGCCTCCACCTCCCCCCCCCCCCCCAACATCGTTACGCAGAATCTTGTCCCATGATACATTTCGGGTAGAAGCTTGAGGTCTCGTTTATCCCTTTTACTGCGTTGTGCAGACGGCTGGTTGCTTGGAACCAACGTCTGTTACTTCACACATGTATTTGGGAGGATGGAGGCGCGTGGTTGGTGGGCTGGGTTGGTCGAGGTTGTTTGCAAAGTTTTTTTTTTTTTTTCAATGCTTGGTGGTCTAATAGCTAAACCTAGGGGGATGAAATCGTGCCCAATAGGGGCGTAGGTAGGGAGCAGGCGGACTAGGAAGGATCCACTTGTGTATGGTAATCCGAACCTGTTTCCTTTATAGTAAATGTGGTAATATCTTTTATCAGGTTATTTATCTTTAGTTAGTGATAGGAAGAGGTTCCGATGCATATCTGTTTCCCGTGCAACAAATGGGGGTCGCAATATAAGAGGACGTGCTGAGACTTCTTTCTATAATTCAGTCATGCGTGATAGTGCAACTTGTAGGTTTTTTCGGCTTATTCTTTCTTGCCCCCTCTCTTGTGCTGTTGGCGGATGGGTTTCGCCTTCGCCTGTGGCTAATACTTGTGGAAAGAGAGATATAAAGGAGGCGTCTGTATCCGGTATCCATGGCCGCCAGATCTAAATCCACTACTACAATATCGTCCCCGGTCGATATTTTTAAAGCGGCAATTACTGCTATCGCTCGGTATTCGGACCTGTTAGCCAGAACGTTGCTCAACTGATGGGATTGCATGCCTCCGTGGAAAGTCTGATATTTTCACTCTAGCCAGGTGACAGTGGAATTCGCCAAACTAGAGGTTAGGAGGGGCCGAACACATATTCTAGGAGGCTTATGGAGGCTGGAAGTTAGCAAATTAGGGGTATATGGCACTGGGGCGACTGAATGACATGGGCAAATCGGTCACGTCACATTTGTCAGATATTCTATCTTAGGCAGCAGTTCCCGCAAACTTCTCATTAATATTACCTAGACATCACCTAATCTAGACCGGTTTAGCTAAACTACCGAATCTAGTATCGACCAACGGCAAGAAAGCTGTAGATATCCGCCGAGCAAGTAAAGAAATTTACTTCGTGTTGGTGTTGGAATCGCCCGACATGTAGTTGGCTGGGTGAATGAGAAAAAAGTTAGAATGTCATTCCTGGTTAATGAAGTAGGGGCTGGAGAACGTACCGGCCTGGCCAAGCTTTTCAGATGCAGTCTGGGAAGCGTCCCCGGCAGTATTCTTAACAGATTGGGTCCAACCGGAGCCGTTCTTTTGAGCAGATTCGGCAGTTGAGCGGGTGGAGTCAGTGATCTTCTGACCGGTGGACTTGGTGTCCTCTATAGAGCATATTAAGAAAGTTATCCTTTGGGGTATTGACATTAGATTAGGAGGAAAGGAATGCTTACTAGGCTGAACGGAACTCGCGAAGTTGTCGGCGGTACCGGAAATGCTCTCTGAGACCTTGGAGAAGGTGGACTTCTGGGAGTCAGGGGTGACTTTCTCCTGGATTTGGTCTGTGGCAGATTTGCGTCTGTAGGAGAAAGAGATATGTCAGTCAGGGTTACTCGACTGAGTGGTTGGCTAGGGTCATGAAAATGGGTGAAGGGAATTCCCCTTACCCTGCGTCCGTCATGATGATTGATTTGAAACGAAGATAGGTTTTTGAAGGTTGTTTTAGTTCTGAATTTGGAGTTGTACGTAGATGGTGAGCTAATTGATACTCAAAGGAGTGGGTATCGTAGGAAAGGGGATTGCTTTAAGTATCCTCGAAAATAGGGATTTGAGCCCTACGCAATGCCCCATACTTAGCACATGAGCATCTTAGAAACGTCGTGAATAGTTTGACGTATTGCCTACATCACGGAATGGAGCTATACTAGTGGCCATTTCTGGCCACCGACGCTCCAACAATATCTTCACATGCCTCACAAGCCTGTATCCGTCTTAGGGGCTTCACCGGTAGAGCTTATCTTGCGTTGGTTCTGTTTGTTGCGTATGGATCTTGGTATTTTTGGGATCGAGTGACGTCATAGATCTGCACCGCCACACGTCAAATTGCTCGTCATCGCCGCTGTGGAGCGTATGCCAGGGTGGAAACCTGTTTGGTGTGGCTAACAGATTTGCTTTGGTAGTGTCGAGTCGTGTTGGTGGACCATATGGGTTAACATGGCAGGATGGCCGAATGGCAATGGACTGTAGCACGCTATTGTCTGGCGGAATGGTACAATAGATACACTTAGTATCAACGAATATGATTCGCGACGGAGAAGGACGGAGAAGACAAAATCCCTTCCAGCTTAGTTCGCATCTCTCACGGGATCTATCATGTGGAAACGGCGACTTGGCACTGAGAGAGCGGGCCCCATGTGCCGTCCACTCCGCTCTCGGATGGCGGAATGATGCCTGTCCTGGATTCAGCAACGAGGTAGGAGGCATTAGTCTCAAGGGACGTCCAAATATGATCGGGCTCGGCCCGAAGATGAGTGCCGGACTGAGCGCCATTCCTTGTGATGAACTCTGGAATCCCCCGACACTTGCGGGGTTGAAACGGTTCTCCGATTGTGCTTTGAGCTTCCCTGGTCGCCCTCAACGGGGCAATATGGAGATATCAGACTGAATTCATGGCGGAAAGGAAAACTTGGACCATGCTTGGACGCATGATCGTTAATCGCTAGTAGTATCAGACTTAAAACATGGTGAGCCACACAGAGAGATACATGAATATATGCGCGAACTAGGCGCGCGTAAAACCTCCACGTTTCGGTTGAACGGAGCTGGTCCTTGGAATGGCCAAGGCATCGACCTCTTTTCTGATATTGCTAGATCATCAATCATTTGGTCAGCGCGCACGGATGGCGCCCTTAACCCGAGCATACTATACTCACTCGGACTTGTTTTGCAATAGTCGGCAGCTTCGGACGAGCAGGTCCCCGAGATATCGGCAATGGGGATGCACGAGCCAAGTCACGTTTCACGAAGAGACCCACAGCGGCCCCTGACTGTGCAACCGCAAAGTGGTATCCAGCAAAACAGGGCTACCCGAGAGACGTTAACGAGCTGAACAGTCCAAACAACGGGGAACGCTAATGGGCTGTGCATGAAATTGGTTTTGACGTCCCGATCCGATCACCAGGTGCAGGCAAACGAAGAGAGTAGTGCATGTACGCCTCTACTCTAACATGGCTTGACATGAGAGGGGTGAAGGGTTTGTTGATGGATCCAAAAGCAGCGGAGGTATCCCGGAAAGACAATGTGAACGAGCGTGCAGTAAGTCAAACCCTTTATTTAGGATTATGTATATGCCTGGGCTGCTATAGCACTAGGACCATTAAAGATAGCGTGGCCGAGGCCGGGCTGGAAGCAGGAAAGGGGAACTCTATCGAATTTAGGGGTCTTCCATACTGTGTGGACTGTGTGGACCGTGTGGTACCTGGTATCTGGAAGAAGGAAACATTTCACAACGGCTCAAACGAACATTATTGGCTGCCATAGCTGCAGCTCCCGGACGTGAAGTGCGATTCCCGGAGGACGTTGCCTACGCCTAAGCGAGAGATTTGGAGATAATCAGTCCTGCACGAGGAGCACCGATATCACATAACAGGCCCACCATTGTCTCGGAATCATGCAAGAGTTCCAATTTCACAGCATCAACATCGAGGAGTGATCGTCCCCGCTGCTGGAAAGAGTATGGGCAGCACAACGAAACGGTCTAACGTGCTGATTTCATTACGCTTCACGTATGGCTTTGAGTTCGACGTAAGATGCCTGCAAAAATAGAAATGGGGTCAGACCCCGGGATAAAAGGAGATGCGTAAGAAATAGGCGTAGGCATATATGTATGTAGGTAGGTATTATGTATGCGTGTAGGTTCTTGTGGAAGAAATAGCGTTGCAGGCTTTCATTTCGTAAATCTCAAGGCGAACGGACATGGGCCCGCTCCTCTGAGACCTCTTTGGAAGGGTATCGAAGCCACCGCGGACATCCTCTCCCAGTGTTACCTAGAAAGTGGCGTTGAGCACAATCTCCTCATCTTGCTCTGCCTCTCAGAAGTCTGGAATTTTAACCTTTAGACTTTCGCCAGTCCCGCGCTAGCGTTACAGACATGCCTACTGCAGAACGACGCATACGGCATACGAGCATCCATGATCATCAATCCGGGGTTTCGAAAAGTACCTGCCCTGCGTGCTCGGCGAAAACGGTGTCACACTGAGCTGGAGCGGAGAGTGCTCGTGCTGCGTAATCCCATTGTAGTACCTGCGTGTAAGGATGAACTGGGAGAACTGTGGGGTTTCGGTTGGTCGCTGATTCCCACGGGCCTGCTAACGCTGGACTAGCGCGTTCCATCCCCGACATCGCTGAAGCAGGCCTCCAACATCCGAAGATCGATCACTCTCAGAAGATTCGCCCACAGGCAATCGAGAGGGTCTGCTCCCCAAAAAAAATAAAAGTCACTGGACTTGGACGGGACTAGAGCTGACGTCGCCGCCCTGAACCGGATGCACGAAGGGTCTTAATCCCAGTCATCGAGCACCCTCCCTGACAGTTAACCGAGCGAATACCAATACGTATTTTTGGTTCTTGCAAGGACCTGAAGATAGGTACGCACACAGAATGTGATGGTTTTGGGGAAACGGGCACCATAAAGGGGGCGGCGGTCTGGAACCTCTGGTGATGGCCAATTGCGTCGGGCATGGCCTTTCTTCGTTCTATCGTCCGCAGCACAGAACGAATACGTAGATGGTTAGCCTGTGGAGTTGATGTTCTCGCGGCAAGTCAAATAAACCAAACGCAGGTAACACACCCTCAATTCACGTGCATAATGCAAAAGCCGCGCGCAGGGGGGAACCAGCCTGGTGGGAATCGGGGGGGAATGGAAGTGAGAAAAAGGAGCACGGGCTGTGCTGTGATAGGATGAGACATATCTCCACCTCCTCCAATTTGCACTCGCCAAAAATCTTACTAGTGCTAGCAAGTCTGGTTGTAAATCTTTAGACCTGTCACCCCATTAAGCAAAAAGCAATGGGCACAATTGTCTCTCCCCCGACCCGCACGTCTGGCGCCTGTACCGAATATTGTATTCCTGCGAGCAACGACGCTGAACCCTTTTCGACGCCCTCCTTAAGTCTCCTAGTGGCAGGCCCAGGGAGCTTGCCACCTACTTGCTTTTTGCTCACTGCGTGCTCCGTAGCCTCTAAGAACACAATAACAACGTGGAGCAAGGGTTCTGTGGCTGGAGGTGTTGTTAGCACGTTGGTTAGTATAGCTGGTGAGCAGAGTCGACAGCGATTGGAATTGGTCGGCCAGGCGCTGCAGCATGGTGTAGAGTACAGTACTAGTATCATCTTGGACAATGCTGGATAGGATAATGCTGGGCATCCTGGACTGCGACCAGGCGGCGATGTTTCTGAAGGTTTACCATGACAGCTGTTGGCTTCACCCTCACATACCCTTGGCCACGCCGAATGGACAGGGGGCCGAATTAGGTATCGAACCAGGGCCCTGGGCGTTGTCAACATGGTGTACTGCACTCTAATGGTGGATGGCATAGTGCGGAGCATGCACATTCTAACCGGCAGGAGATAGCAGAAGCTTTTTGTCTTGGTTAAGCAAGCGTTGATATCCATCACCACTGCCACCTTTTCTCAGCTTCTTTCCTATTTGCAACTTCCTTTTTGCATCTCCGACTTGGAGCTGGCCACCGTCTCCTTTCCCAAGTGCACTCTTAGCATTCCATTCCCTTCCAATTCGGCACCATTTGGCTATCTACATTCATCCTCGTCGAAACTACGCTGCGTTCAACTGGATTCGACTCCACGCCTTGGCTGCAACGCCGCGATAACAATTGAGCGGACCGATTGATTGTCATTACATTTAAGCCTGCACTTCCTTCGCTGGGAGTCATCGCCCGCCCGTGCAATAGATAACTCCTTTATCCTCATCTGCATACGAACGGCCATCCGCATTGAATGCTCCCAACCTTTCGTTATCCTCCCGTTCTTTCTCTGACATCTAGAACGGAGAATAGTATCGTAGCAACACTGTTTACCTTTTCTGCCCTAGGAACCTGATCGATCCAATTCCTCCAGCGGGGTTAAGGCTACTGAGTGACAGCATTCGATGGCTGGCGGGGTCAAGATCAAGCTCAAACCGAAGACTATCCGTCATTCAACCGAGTCGGCTCTCACCTTGGACACATCCCGGCTTGAGAAGGTGGCAGCTAGCTTGCCCTACCAGCAGTCTCCTTCAAGCAATTCTATTCATATTCACCCTATACCGTTCGCAAGCGAACTGGATCATTTTTCTCGTACAGACCATAAACTTCCTCTTACAGCAAATTCAAGTTCTACCTGGCGGCGACCTTCAAATTCCCTCGGAATGCCTTCAACCGTAAAACGGTCAGCGTCGACGCCCAACGTACGTGGGCAAGCTGCTGCAGACGCAGCTGGACTGTCATTTGCGGACAAACGACGCAACAAACTAGGATATCATCGAACATCAGTTGCCTGTGGTAAGCTACGGCAAGACCAACATTTTACTTCCTATCTGACAAAGCTTAATATAGGGCATTGCCGGAGGAGGAAAATACGGTGTTTACTTGCGTCGGATGACTCGCAAGGGCGTTGCTCTAATTGCATCCGTTTAAAGAAAGACTGTAATTTCTTTCCTGTCGATCAACAGGCGTTGCCAGAGAAAACTCGTCAGGGGTCCAAGACAGATTCGACGTCGGGGGTTACATCCACATCCACGTCCTCATCCCCATCCCCCGGTTTAAGTACAGGACAGCCAGCTGGTAAATCTGATAACCCCAACAACTTCCCTTCTACAGGAATAACTCCGGGTTACGAGTTCAACCCCCCGACGAGTGTGCGCCAAAGAAACAGCAGTGTGTCATCCAGTGGGAAAGGTTCCCGTGTGCATTCGAGGACTACTTCTCGGAGACCGAGTCTCGCTCATACCCATACAGCGCCTATTGTGCCTAAGGCCTTCGACTATTTGAATGGAATAGAGAGGCCAAGTGCTTGGGATACCTCTTCGGCCTTTGTTGAGACAGCATCGCTCTCAGCGACCGAGAAACCTGGATTGGAAGATCCTACATCAAATTTCTGGCGGCTTGCAGAATCCCCCATTACGCCGAGCTCGTATTCCTCAATGCCTCTGCAGACGAATCTAAGTGCTGTGGAATGTGGTGGTAACACTAACGGATTTTCACCGGAAATCCCACGCGATATGACCGGGTGGCCACTCCCTTTGAGGTCAATGTCGCTTGGGCATCTGGGACAAGTTGGCGGATTGCAAAGCTCAGCAGTGAGTTACCCGAACAACTTCGGATATGACAGCGAATACAAGGGCACCGCTGCCAGCGAGCTGTATCCGAGCTCCGTTAACACTAGCACCGCTTCTTTCACGGCTTCAATTTCCGAGCCAGCTTCTGCGGCGCCAGATGGCCAATTTGTCCTCCAGCCAGGTTGGAGCACCACCTTTGGGGGAACTCACGAGATAAACGGCAAGCCTCTCGAGAGCTTTACGAGCTGGTACGAAGACACGGGCCACCTAGCGCAGGTAGATGAGGAATCTCAAGGCCCTCACTTCAGCGAGAACCCGGCGATATTCTTCCATGATGGGGCACATAGCGCGATATAGTCTATACTAGTTCCAACATGGCACCGAAACGACGGTATTGGAGAAGCTGACCCAAAATTGTTCTGGGACAAGATTTTCTGCGTTATATTGGATCGGTGTATATATGCATTGGTAGAGGGCTTCGTTTTCTGTACAGGGAGTGGAATTGGACAACAGGCTAGGTTGGAAAACAAAGGTGGCGCGATTGTTCAAAGGGTGATTATTGGGTCAACCTTCCTACTCTAGGCGCATATCTCCTTGCAACAATGGTGTTCGATAGGGGATCGCGTCTGCCTCTGCAATCTGAGGTTTTCGATAAGCCTCTCTTATCCCTGACAGGGATTTCTCCAGGCCTCAACAGCCACGCCTACCATTCATAGTTGATCATCACGTTTTGGGAGGGCTTTTGTTTATTTCTCTTCTACACGTCTTCGCCGGCGGCTCTCGGGACTACCTCAAGCTTCAGACCATGATTAACTTGGGGGCAACCCCAAAAAATTCATCTTGTACCTATGTACATGTACCATTAGATCTGGCGATCGGTTTTTTTGGTGGGATTCTGTACTAGATGTTTCTTTTCTCCATGTACATTGCATTTACCAGATGCATGCTGCACGCCGCATGCTGCTCTGAGACACGTTGTGGCCTATGTCTACATTACACGAGATTACGAGCAAAGTTGCTCAATGGATATTTCTTTCATTTCCCAATGCAATCACGTAGATTGGCACGATTGGCTCGACATCAGGCAGACTTGTAAAGAAGAGAAAGGGAAACGTGTAGATAACAATAGGCAACGAATGACGTGCCTCCAAAATTGAGAATTTCTCTTACCCCGGATTTTCTTATCTCTTGCGGTTGATCTAATCCACGATGTGCGTTTGGTAAGGGGAGGCAAACCGGAATAGATAAAGGCCGCGGCCCGCTCCACGACCTTAGTGATTGTGATGCCGGAGGAACATGATTGAGAACTCTAATAGAGCACAGCGAGCACCCGATTGACTGACCGAGCCAGGCACCCGTTTTACTGATGTTGTCTATCATAATCCTCTATCCATTCGGAAGCGTGCGATTGAGCGACTGGCGTTTGAATCTGACGATAGCGAGACACCCCAGCCCAAGAGCAAAACCCGCAGGGGTCCCTAAGGTACAACAAACCACATTGCGCGCTGCTATCAACTATCGATAATATCGATTCGAGGCAACAACGTTCGGCCAGAAAATTTAGGCAGCGCCTGAGCGGGGGCCCTTTATTGTGGTTACAGGCCTTAGGGCGGATAAGGATGCTGTCAGTGTGTGTGCAGCCATCGGGAGAGATATAAGACGGCCTCCATCGCCTTCAGCGACTTTAACGCACTTCTCATCAAGAATGCTCTTCGCGACATGGTCCTAGATTTACCGCATTTGCTCCACGCAAGCATTCACAGAAGTGCGCACAGTATGGTTATTTTATTGGCTAGAACTTGTGTTCACTTCGGGTCTGGTCTTGAGAGCTCTTCGGGCTTGACATAGGGTGCCCAATGCCACATGCTTTTCCTCAAGAGAGATTTTTCACGCCTTAAAGTCGCTAACATTACGACAGGCACCGAATCAAAACTCGAAGACCATCGAAGATCCTCCGCCCATTTTTGGGACGAACGACCAGTCAACCTCGAGCAAGTGCTCCTGCACCCACTTCACACAACAGCCCGTTAGCACTGTGAATCGAGATCTCTTGCGACCGATCATTACTCGAACTGGGCAGCCCGTTCAGCTCCGCTCAAAAAAGCAATTCGTGGGATACTCGGGAGCTTTGTGGTTGCTTTTTGCTGGTCGGCGTTCGAGTGCCTCTGGGAATCCTACCGGCGAGACCCGTGGAATATCGTGGTCAACGTCCGACCGCCAGTGGGGGGTTTCCCGCAAGCTAGTCACATAGGTGCAGAGTTCAGCGAGAAGTTATGTCCTCGAGAGTACTTTGAAACAAGGGAAGTCGGCCGAGGCGGATTACGTGGTGTTTACTTTTCCTGCGTGGGATGCCCACATAGCGTGGGGGGAATGTTGCTTGGCATCATGATCCTCGTGGGAAGACTCGATCACCGACGTGCTTTCTGACGACACGAAGCCCGCCGATCGGCGAATTACAGATCAAGAGCCCGTGGACTAAGTGCGACCGCTCTCGTCTTGTGGGTTTGGGAGTTTTGTGTAAGCGGAATCGAACAACAATACGCGATTGTTCCCCCTAACGCGGTAAGGTTTCTCTGGGATGGAGCATTTCTGCGAAGGGACCTGGTGCCCCCACTCATCTCGGACACACCATCCAATTACCCCGGCAGAACGAATATTACTTCGTACAGCAAAGAGGCGGAGGAGGGTGGATGAGTGCGGACGCCATGACTGGGAAACGGGACGTTGGAGAATGTTGACTTTGGCTCGTGAAGAGCTTAGACCAGAGATCTGTCCACTTGGCGGGACTTTGGCTTGAGGACACAGCGCTGGGTGGCGGAAAAAAATTCCACCGAGAAATTCCGCCGAGACCCTTTTCCTTCCAGCGAAAAAGTCTCTTTGATACTCTAGCCTCAATCCAGGTTTGCCTGAGAAAAGTACTTTTTTTTATTTCTCATCTTCCATGCAAGAGAAAGAAAAAAGGAAGCAGAGAAGTCTACTATGTAAAGGACTCAAGATCTCGCCATCTCTTTCTCACGGGAATTTCCCTGTGATGCTGGATGCAAGCAGGCCGCGTAACTTTCACCGGATGCATGTGCGGATCCGAATGGTGCGCTTAATCTGCCCTCCCATCTTTCGCCCTCGCTCTTCGGGCCCATCTGTTGTTCGGGCGTCGCAACTCGCAACTCTACCCAACTTCCGCAGCAAGCTTTGTCGCTAACATGCACTTGGGCAGGGCATCTTCATGGGCAAAGGCGAAAATCCCCACTGCAAACCTCTGCGGCTCTCCACTCCGCTTCGCTCGCTATCTCCCCCCGTCTGGGGATGTGTATGACGCTCCAGAGTTGCGTGTGTCGTTGCCGGTCGACTCTGTCCGATTCGATTTGTAGTAGAGTAGAGACACGCAGAGCAGCAGCAGAAATGCCCTTGAATCTTCGTCGTAAGAGCCGGCTGCAATGCAGCTAGCCATAGGTGTGTGGGAGCAGCACGAGAGCATCGGAAGAAATAGGAGGCCCGTACTCCTCTACCTCCCCTAATGTACAATATCCGTCAACAGACGCAGGACAGCCCGTCTCCGGCAGGGTGGTGTACGAGTCCAAGTACCTACCGTAGCACATTACTCGACAGCTGCGTGGTAGGCGCTGGCCGCGCCCGTTGAGGCCTGACGCCGGAATAATATCCCCGAAAACGGCCCACCAGAGAGCACTCGAGTTACGCAAGAAGCTACAGCAGCTACAGCGTAGGACCATGCTTCGGGTGAGTGATGCTAGGAATGCTGGGTGATGTGTATGTGCAAAGAGGCTCCTGTCTGCTTCTGCTCGCTCCTGCTCGCGCTCCTGCTCGTGCTCCTGCTCGTGCTCGTGCTCGTGCTTGATGTGAGGTCGTTGATGTTTCCCTGCGCCCGCCAGCGCGGCAACTAACTAAACTTATTGCATCCTCAACGATCCTGAACTATTTCTAACCTTTGAACAAAGAAGCCACAACACTGGGTTTCTTTGGTATGTAACATCCGCAGGTCGTCCAGAGTGGCTGCACAACTACATCACCGGCCTCCTGCATCCTTGTCCTACCCCCATTGATCTGTTCCGCCGCAATGCCACTCTGACTTCTGACTTCTTTCACTTCGATTTCAGTCGCAAGAGCGCTCATCATCGGCCAGCGACGGGCCATTTTTATTGATCTCTCGATTGACCCTGTCTCCACCCTGCTCCCACAGCTCCTGCTCCCTGTTCGCGCCTCTTGCCACTGCGAACGCTGATTGCACGCTGATCGACTCGGGCATGTTCCCAGCATAGCGCAGTGGATGCTTGCATCCTGCATTGACTTTCGCAGGGGACCCAAGGACACTCCCGGGTGTCTTCATTCGCCAGGCTTTCGCCCCAAACCCATCGTGCCCCCCACCAGCACATCCCGCGATATCCACCTCCCCTCCCAAATTCTGCCGCGAACTCGTGTGCCGTGACTGAATTCAAATTTTTTGAATTCCCTCCCACGGGGGGCTGACGCACCTGTTCCTTCGACCACCTCCGGAAAAAGCAACTTCGATCTGCCTAGGCCTTCTTCGACTCGTCGTGCCGTTGTCTTGCTCGCGAAATAGGCACTTGGTGTGAGCACTACCTACTCGGTCGGCAATGTCTGAGGCGCATCATGGTCTGAAGCGTGGGGGAGACATGCGCGCCAACGCTCCATCTGAACACCAGGCAATTGCTACAACAGCGGCTGATTCCAATGCTCCTCCGCAACTCCACTTCCAACGACGACCGCTGAAAGCAGCCACGCCTGGCTCAACGTTGACGACGACCTTTGTTCCGTCGGCACAGCTCAAATTCGAAGACAAGCTGGATCTATCACCCGCAGAGGCTAACGCGCGCAGGGAGCTGCTTCGCGAGTTCATCTTTCCAAGTTGGAGGGACGACGCTTCGAGCGCTGGCCTGGAGAGCCCAGATGAGATGCAAAAGAAAGACCCTTTGGCAACCCAGATATGGAGACTCTATACCAAGACCAGGACTCAACTCCCCAACCAGCAACGGATGGAGAATCTGACCTGGCGGATGATGGGTATGAATTTGAAGAGGCGCAAAGAGCGCGAGCAAGCTCGGTACGTCACGAACGTTCAACCCTGGGATGGTGTCTCGTCTTTGGTTCGCCGCTTAAGCCAATGACTGATTGAATGCGTGAAGACTGTTATCTAGGAAGGAGGCGACGGCGAGCGCACCTAGCGGGATTGCGCAGCTACGGAAATCAATCGACAATGCCTCTCAGTCTGATGCTATGAATCTAGACGACCTCATTTTTCCTTCTTCGGTGGGCTCACCGAGTGGCATTTCGCCATCTCCGCCAAGTGACCACGGGCCTACGTCTACGAATGCGGTTGCAGCTGCTATCCCTATTAAACAACACAACCGACAGTCCCACCCTCAATTACACCAGATATTTCCACCAGCATCTGCCCCGATTCCTCCACCGCATCGACTGAAGAATGGCGAGTTCAATTATGTACGTAGGCACGTGAGAAAGACCAGCATTGATGACAGACGGGTTAGTTCGGGACTCCTTCCTCTCCGGGACTCACATGTATTGTTTTCTTTTTATTTTCTTTTTTTTTCTTTCTCTCCCCCCGCTATTTCAGGGCGAGGGATATACTAACTCCTGCCAGACCCGGAAAAGACCTGCGGACTTTTCCCCACAGGTTCCCCCAATTGCTAGCATTATGATCCCCAATGACCCCGATCCCGACCTCAACGAATACTCTCTCGATCAACCCCGCCACGAGTTCAATCATGGCACACATCCTCATGTACCATTCAATATCGACACTTTCAATATGGATAGCGATCCCATCATTACCTCGGCTGGCCCATACCAGCAGAACTTCACCTTTTCGCCGACCGACTCCCCTCTCGTCTCCAACGGACCGTTTTCCATGTACCATACGACGTCTATGGGTTCCTCTTTGAACTCTACAGACTATTATTCTCCTCCAGGATCCGCTTATCCATCGACCGTCTCCACTCCTCACCCTATTACTGAAGGAGAAGCGATGTTTTTTGATCATGCTCCTATGGACATCAGAACGCAGCGCACACTACCCAACTACAATATTACCAGACCTTCCAATCTATCGACCTCTATGGCCCCTCAGTACTTTTACAACCCCAATAGCGACTCTGTGTTCAGCGCCGCAAGTAGCGCCGGGCCTTCTTCGGCATTTCCATCTCCCGGATTCTCCATGCAACAGCATGTGAATCCTTCGCAGGTTCTTCGTGGAGAATTCTCCGCGACCAGATCCCCTGGTCTCTCGTTAAATCGAAACGAGAATGTGTTCACCTTTGGTGGCGACTCAGATGCGGAGGAGGATGACGGGGCTGCGTTTGCGCATCGAACGATGATGATGCAATCGGATTACTCCCCCATGGAAGATCCTTCATTGGATATTCATGCTGGAATACAATGGGATTCTAGTTTACCAGGACAGTTCAACACTAACGCTGCGAGATATCCTGGTGGACCTCCTCGGAAATCGGTGACTATTGGAGGAACAGAGACCGTTCCTTCGGCGTCAGATTGGGGACAGAGCGATCATTTAGTTAGGGGACACGAGTTAAGCGCATCCGTTAGTGATATGCGCAATCGAGGCCCAGATTCGAGAAAACCCAAAATCGCACGAACAAGCTCCACTCCAAACGCCCCACAACTAGTTCAGCAAAATATGAACCAGAGAGCCCAGTCAAGTCCAAATTCGCCTCCCGCATCTGGTTTTAGCTCAGCCGCTCCATCGCGGCCCGGAAGCCCCAATGGGACAAAGGGTGGAGATCCCGGGGCGAATGGAGTCCCAACCACTTGCACTAACTGCTTCACACAAACGACTCCACTTTGGAGACGGAATCCTGAAGGCCACCCGCTTTGCAACGCGTGTGGTCTCTTCTTAAAGCTTCACGGCGTAGTGCGACCACTTTCGTTGAAGACCGACGTCATCAAAAAGCGAAACAGAGGTAGCGGAAACTCTATGCCAGTGGGGAGCGCATCCACTCGAGCCTCAAAGAAGGCAACTCGAAAAAATTCCATTCAGCAGACTCCAGCTACTACGCCAACGTCTGCGAAGGCGCAGAGTGTAAATGACTCCGAGTCACCGCCTTCAGCCCATGAATCTATGCACGATGGGTCAACCGCAGGGAGCACCCCAACAAGTTTCCCCCCTATAGCGACTGCAAAGCCGGGCGGTGTGGTGCCGATCGCAGCAGCACCCCCAAAACCACCTACGACCTCAGCGAGCACGACTACCAGCCGGACGGTGCCAGTCGCACCAAAACGCCAGAGACGCCATTCCAAGAGCATGGGCGGAGACTCAGAGATGGGCGACGCAGATGATACTAGCGGGAAGGGATTTGGGAAGAAGAATCAATCATTGACTCCGCAGACTGTTCAGCTCTCGGGTGGGCTCATGAACGGGCTAAGTCCGTCGCTTTCGGCGGGCTCTACCACCGGGCCCCAGGAGTGGGAGTGGTTAACAATGTCACTATAGTTCTGTGGCAACCTACCAGGAATACATATCACGATTTTGCATTGTGACGGATTTTTCATTCTTTTTGGGTGCGCTTGTCTTTCTGCGGAGCGCTTTTCTAGCCAGCGGATATAATACTCGATAATCGGCGGAAATGATCGATGGGGTAGAAATCTTTTGGCTCATAGACTCGGATATAGTGTGTCTCGGTTCTGTGGGCGGTGGACATCCCCCCCGACCCTTATTCACCAGGAGTAAATGCGGCTGTTGCTTGTACTGAGTCTTGTTTTTGTCCCTGAAACTGGCGCTAGGCGTTTTTTAGGGAACAATTGAGGCTGCTCTTCACACGCTGCCCTTTCTTCAGTCTCGACGAATACCCAGGTTTTAGTTGCATATTCCTTCCAAACGTTCCCATCTTTCCTGGACATATTTTGCCAATTTGGCGTGGCACTTGAAGAGTTTCTGTTGTAGATAATCTCCTTTTTTACCCCGGCGGCCTCTATCGCGCCGTTTTCTCTCTCGTTCCCCACCTCTTGCTTTTTTTTTTTCTTTTCATCATGCAAATTTCAAATCCTCCTGTGTATTTCGGGGCTACATGATGCGGCTTATTCTTTTGCACGCGAACTGTTCTTCTTTGCTCTTTTTATAGGGGGGGGACAGCTGGAGGCGAAGGCAAGGGAGTGAAATGCGAGATGAAGCGTGACGAAGAATTAGGACGATACTATGAAATTCTGTTGCTTAACCAACGTATCTATGGTCGCGGGTTCCTTTTCCTCCCGCGAATAGGTGGAATCCTTATAAAGGCTATCATGACCATAGACTTGTCACGAACGGGGGGCACTCATTCCTTTACTTGTGCTTGTTGTGCCTCATTTTTCTCTCCTACTTGTAGGTCAGACAGCCTTGGGCGGGATTTATTTAGCCACGGAGTTGTGCGTAGATACGGCTTGAACACTTCCAACTATTCTTCGTTCTTTTTTTCCAATATATCCCAGTTTACTCAGATGCCGCTCAACAAAAAACCCACCCATCATCTGACGCATATACGAACTGTCCAAATGAAAAAAAAGTCGGGGCTTCCGCCGGGGTGGGTGAGGGGCAAAGAAAGGAAAAAGAAGAGACGGAGGCAAAAGAGGAGGGGAAAAAGTGGGTATATATTAAAAAAAAGAAAGGCCGTATATGACACCATGCGTTCGATGCGAGTGAAAAACTCTTCCTTTTGCTTCGCTTACAAAGAAACGCCGTCCCCCCCCTCTCCTGACAGAAATAAAGAAATAATACAAAACGATCGTTATGCTTCTCCCTCCCCACTCTTAAAAACAAAACCCCCATACCCCCACAAACGCATGCCAACCATAAACCCCCACCCATCGCAGCGAGCCATCCGCAGGCAGGCCAGGCCGCCTCAGTCTACCCGCCCTCCACCTCCTCTCCCAGCACCCGATCCTGACCCCGCGCCAGAAGCTGCCGTAGTAACCCCCACGCCAGCGACGGTCTCCTCACCTAGAACCTTACTCGCAGCCATGAACCTAAGGATTAAAACGGAAAAAAGACCCTAAGCGTTAGCTAGACTTCGTACCTTGTACTAGGGGAAAGTAAAAAGCATATAACGGAAAGTTTTCCTGCAAGAGGGGGAAAGAGAAGAAAAAAAAAAGGAAAAGGGTGGGGATGGGGGTAGATGTTAATATGAAACTTCCAAAAAAAAAAAACAACAAATAGAAAAGAAATGAGAGTAAAAAAAAAAAAAAACGAAAAATAAGGTCTCCCCGGAGGAAAAGAAAGAAAAGCAGAGAAAAGGAGAGCTCCGCTCCGTTAGGGAGATTGTCCTCCCCATCCATATGGCTATGGACGGACAACATGCACACACACATGTATATATTATATACACACATGAACACCAGACGAGAGAGAAGAAAAAAAAAAAAAACGTAGTTGTACTCACAACCCCCCATGGATCCCCCCGAGGTTGCGTATGTGCTCGGCCTGCACGGCCGTCATGCGGAGGAGGCTCTCGAGGTCGCTGAGGTGCGCCTGGAGCTGCGCGAGCTGCGAGTGGAGGTGCGAGAGCTGGCGCGGTTTGATGGACGAGGGCGCTGTGCTGAGGCGGATGTTGGACGAGGAGGATGAGGTCGTGGGTAACATTGGGGGGTGGGGGTTTGTTTCCTTGGATGCGAAGGTCCCTTGGGCGCGATTTTTCCGTTCGGAGGAGGAACGAGTGGGCGGCGAGTTGGTTTTTGGTGGTGTTTTGAAGTGGGGGAGAAATGCGATCTCGCGATGAACCAGAGGGATGAGACGCGTCCAGGGAGTGGAGTCACGTGCCCCACCAGAATTGGATGAAGAGGACGCAATGTATCACTTCTGCCATATTACTGACTGCGTATCTGTATGTTCACCGTTGTTCATCCGGTTCGCCTTCTTTCACTTAGTGCATGCTCATTTATTCTCGTTCAGTCTCACGACCAGCCACAGCTGTGCTGCTCAGACTATAGCATTGCATCTATATCTTGCCTTTACCCCACACCGATTACTCACCATATCCACTGCTCTCTTTTTCCCTCGGCGAATTGGTGCAATAGAAATCCTCAAGCTCAGAAGCCTTTTGAGCTCAGACTCACGCCTTGCGTGGTCAATGCAGATGAAGTACGCAAAAAAACAGAAGACTGGTGCTTTTGAGAGCCATGAACGGAAGTACAAGGAGCACAGCCGAGAGAAAAAAGTGACTGCTACAAATGCGAGCAAGGCGCATCAACATAATGGAGACGATGAGCGCTGATACCCCGATGTAACTAATAGAAAGGAAACACTGTGGGAAGGTGATGTGGCTACGGGAAAGAGCCCTATGTACTGATGGAAACGAATGTGTTTCTGACCCAGTCTATCCGTCGTTACAAAGACCCGCTCATCCGCGGCGCAATCATGTTTCATGATGGTTTTTTCCACCTGCTCGTTAGAAAAATCAAAGCCACTAGGTAGAATTTGAGATATTAGCAGGAAAAGAAGAAGGGTGATGTTATGTGCACTGCAACACTTGAAATCCAGTTGACATCGAGTGGCAGAATCCATCCACCCGTTACCAGACTGGAACATTAAGATACAGTTTTCTGCACGTGAGCTTTTTGTGAAGAAGCCTATGGATGGGTTCTCAACAATCAGAGTCCAAAGAGTATCACCTAACGCCAATTGGTGGTCGAGGCCCCAAACTGCTCCGGCTACTGTGGGCCGAATTTTCTGAATCTATGTGCGTACTCGCTCCGCTATCGCCACTCTCCGCGCTAGCGCTCGCACTTCCGGTCAGACTACGTACATTTGGAGGGCCTTTGGATAGGTAGATGTTGCTCACCCCAGCTTGCTGTTCAACTTGTTGTGGTGCAACCTGATTCCCCTGTCCTGGGGGATATCTGGGCATCGGCTGACGCACACCAGGAGGAGACGGCCGACCCTGTGGAGGCATATAGCTATTGGGTGGCGAAGGTCTCCCCATATTCCTCCCCACCGGGCCGTTTGCACCCCCAGGAGACTGGCTGGTGCGTCTTGCCGTCGGGTACGGGCCCCCTTGCCCGTTTGGATAATCCTCCATTCTCTGAGATGTCATGGAATTGGCCCTTGATTCATCCGACATCATCTTCCTATCAACGCTTCCGTATCGATTCGACGAGTATCCCATGAGAGGATTATTCATCAACGATTCGTGTAACCCTTGAACATCTCCTACGAGCGTAGCGCTTGCCCTGTTCCTTCCGTAACCCGGTCGAGGTCCACCACGGAAGCCTTTGCTTGATCGCCCTGAGTTGCTCATGCCTGGGTCCTTTCTCATTTGACCGGCACTAGGAGCCATTCTGGTTCGACGTGAGGTGATGCTCATCATATCAAAACTGTCTGGATCAATCATGGGTTGTTGAGAGGAGTTCATAGGGTCAAAGTAGTCGTCATCGTCATCCTCATCATAGTCACCGCGAGACGGTTGAGGTCTCCTCACTCCTCGCTTCAGGTTGTACTCCTGCTCGCGTAATGCCAGCTCTCTCTGCCGCAACATCAGTTCCCTTTCTCGTAGCGCAAGGTCCGAATGTGAGCCATTTCCATGAGACATCCCTGAAAAGTCTCCACCCGCTTCCCCACCCTCTGTGATATCCTCATAGAGCGCAATGTGCGCAAACTCGTCGAGTCCGTCTGTCTCAAACGAGTCCTTTCTCGATAGGTTTTGAGGCATACGAGGTGGAGCAAAACCATTGCCATTTGGGCGAGGTGGATAGCCGTTCATCCCGTTCATCCCGTTCATCCCGTTCATCCCATTCATAGAAGGAGGGCCTCTTCTCCCAGGGGGTGGCATTCCCCCAGATGGAAGTCTCCCTCCGCGTCCGCCATTCATAGGTGGACCACGCGGTTGAGGAGCTGAAGATAGTCGGGGTGGGTGCCCTGTCATAGCGGGGGATGATGGGGCAGCCGTTCTTGTTTGGTTGACCATGTTGAGATTATGAAGAAGAGCATATAGAGTTTCAATGCGGGGTACGCGAATTCCAACCTCCTGAGCAAGTTTGATAGGTGATCCAAGATACGTTTCAACTTCCATAGGCCGCCTGGCCACATAGTCTTGGTACATAATGCTGTGAGGTTCAGCGGGCTGTGTCATAGCGGTGATAGTTTTCTGTGAAAAGTCTGCTGAAAATTTGCACCCCTGAGCAGTGGCAATCTGCGTTAATTCGTCGATAAGGTCGGTCACCAGGGGCTTAACCCCAACTTTTTCCATCAACGCGATGTGGGAGGGTGTCTCAAACAAGATGCTCACGGGATGGAAGGCAATAGGTCTATAGTCAGTTAGTGTGGCTGAGGTTGGGGTTCCGAACAAGCTGTCCTCACCCTATCATTCTCTCATACTGTTGCTGGCGGATGTTGTTAGAGACTTTACAATCCACTCTACCAGAACTTAGCGTTAGGGCCAACGCATCCGCCATGTCATGTTGAATAGCAGCCGGTATGGAGGGGTTTTTGTTTGCTGGTCCTACCCAGATCTCGGTCGACCCAGAGTGCTCAAATTCACTCGCCCCGAGTTGGGTGAGTTCAGCTCCGGATACCAACGATAGAACGACATTAGTAGGAAATCTTTTCTCAAGGTAAGGCTCGACTCCCAGAGTGTGAGTTGTATTAACGAGAATGCATGTATGCTGAGGGGTGACTACTGATTCGATCACGGCTGCGAGATCGTACACATCGGGGAGAGCTTTAACACATAGGAGGACGTAGTCAAATCCACCCGCTTGGCCTGAGGCGTCGTCTGGCGTTCGTACGACTAATGTACCAGTCAGTACTGATCAATTGCTGTCAGTGGATAAGTTATAAAACAATACCACTGCGAGGTTTAAACCGTTCATTGCCAAAGAGTTCAGATCTAGACATCACACGTTAGCCCCCGAACAACTAGAACCCCCAGCTCTCACAGTTTTTAAGCATTACCGGAAAGAGATCCCATATTGCGATACCGTATCAAAGCTAGATTTCCAGACCAACGTCACATCGCAAGCATTGGTGGCAGATAGCCTCCACGAGAGAAAGGCAGAGACCGCATTACCGCCCACTGCGTATGTAAATGTTAACTAAAGAGGCCTCCCCGAGAGAGCAGCTTATGTGGTAGTGCGAAGAGAGGGAGTGATAGATGGCATACCTGAGAGTACCTTTAATCGAGGAGATGATGGCGCCATCCTAGGGATGTAATTGAGGACTCACAAGCGTTGAGACAGACGCACGAGCTTGCTGGCCAAATCCAACCGTGCTGGAGTCCAGCGTGACGCCAATTTAACCAACAGGCCACCGATGATTTTTTTGTACCAAATCAATGATAATGTTATGAGGTGAAGGTCACTCGGCTGAAGGAGCGTGGTAAAGCTGAGAAATCTCAGCTCTTTCTATGTGCACGCAAGCCGAACGAGTGGATGCTTGTGCTGGAGGTTGAGGAGGCTTTTTTTTTTTCGGTACGTGAAAGTCGTCCGTTTGAACTTTCTAGATCAACGGTCGGAGGCAGCCACCAGCCTGTTTTCGGAAGTCGCAGATAGCGATGGCGCCGGGATTAAGAAGCTCTTGATCTGGACAATCAGGACGAGCAGCCACGACCCCTGGTTTGCGAAAAGTGAAAGCGAGCGGATGAGTGCGTAATCGATGTCAGCTCTCTCAGTGCGTCGAGAGAAGGTAAGTCCGTCCAGCGAGTCTAAATCCGCACTATGTAATGAAGGTTGTTTCGGAACGGAGTCCAGGAATGGTCATTGAACAGGAAAAATACGGGCGTTGGTATCTTCACTGACGTAGACTACACCAAACGCGTCGTCTTCCCACGCCAACTCGTTGGCTCGGCCACTAGCAGGTTATGGCGTGAGGAAGCTTGTCGATACAGGGAAACTTATCCAGCGAGATCGAGGGAAACTGAGACGCGCGTTCTGGGCGGAAACGAATAACCAACAGTTGCTTACCCTACCCTAAAGTCCAGCCCAGGCAGCGGGGTTCCACGCGGAGATTAGTGGTGATCTTGTTGTTTTACAGGTCTACCATCAGAAACATCGAAATCTTAAATAAGCCAGCTGTGCTACATATGGGCCAACTCTTCAGTGTGCGAGGTAGAGTGATAGGGTACCCTACTGGTACATAGTACTGCCCCTCGAGCTCGGCTAATACCCAGCGCAAGGAACGGCCAACTGTGCAGCCTCTTGAGAGCAGCGCAGATAGGGGTGGTTGGGATATGGAGCAGCGGAATGCACAGATCAGATCTTAGCCCCCAGCGGCCGCATCAGCGGCTGCGCTACCGTACTCTTGTTTGCCTGGAATCATCGTCAACGATTGCCCCAGGCGGTTAGCAAAACCTCACCGCCGAATATTTTGATAGGGCGAGGTACCTCTTAATCCCTCGTCACAGAGCGCTAGACTCATGTTGAAAAGGCTTTCAGCCTAGCTGCGCTGGATCTACCACAAATTCATTTCCAAGCGAATGGCATCTGCAAACCCTCTTATCAGAATGAACAATTTTCCACAGAACTCTGTCGGGTTGTGCAAGAAACCGTCGGTGGTACCCGAGCCCGTCTCGACAGCTTCAATATAGACGGTCCCTATAGGATATCCACTTCGCCCGCTGCCACTTCTCATGCAAGCCACGATTCTTTGTGTCCTGTGCTTGGAAGTACTCTGCTCGCTCGCGACAGTCAATTGGGCTGGTTTGAGCTCTGCGATGGCACTACATGGAGTAGCGAGTGAGGCGTGTTGCAGGGTGAGACAAAATGGGTACGACGTCCTGGACATTCAAATTCAGATTGGACTTGACTTCGGGTTCAGCGCTCGTACTCGTACCACGAACCGTGCACGGCGATCAAGACTGCGATCCGCGCCGTCTGCTGTCCTCCAGTGAAATATTGGCCTTCCACAATGTTCCTGGAAGGTCATGGAAGAAGCCGTTACTACCTTTGGAATACCTGTGGAAGAGGAGCCCACAAAGGTGTCAATTGGCTATGCGCTGCGCGCTATCTCAGACATGGCTACCACCATCTGGGGAATGCTTGACAACCTCTTATCATGATCTGCTATGGGCTAGCCTGGTGTTGTCCCTTGGCAGGAACCGGCTGCAAATCCGTTGCTGTCACTCTCGACGTTCACAGTGCGACTCGGGTAATAATAGAATACACCACACCCAACCCCCTTTCAATCCAAACCTTTCGTAAGATCATCTCCCATTCCAATGGAAGTCCCGCTTTCAGTTTCACCTCTCCTTTTCTACATGCGCTGCTCTGAACACCATACTATAACTCTGTGCGCACTTTGCTCCCTTTCCGAAACACACATACGTCATTTTCGCAAATCGCTGGGCTCGAATTTCCTTCAAACCCTCCCCAGGGCAAGATCGCGGTTTTTTTCTTTTTCGCAATGCTACGTAGTATGCCGTCTCAAAGTTTAAATTGATTATTTCGGGTCGGAATGTACCGCCTCAAAAACGAAAGCCACAGCAAGATTCGGAAATTGAGGGCCGGAAGGTGCACAAGCCACTCGCTCTATTTCCAGGCGCGATAACCTTTTCAACCCCTGATCTGATGAATCAGGAATGCTTCGGAGGAGCAAGTTGAACGAAAATGTGCCACTTTTGGCTCAAAAACCAACTTGGGATCTGCTTGCCACAATCACCGTAGCTGTCTCCCCAGCACCGGATATGCCGGCTAGAGCCCTGCTAGGGCTTGCTGGCGCATGTTGTCAGGCATATATTGATAGCGCGGACGTGAAACAACTGTCCGCCAATGTCTCCTGCCCAGGAAACATGCATCGGTACAGTTTTTGCACACTATCTTAGCATGTGATCTGTCCTCAGGCATCAAGCGATTTTTTCGATAATGTTTGTTATGGCCATCCTAGTCGGCCTAGGTGCGAAGGTCGGGGTGAATGTCAACGTGCGGTCTGGATAACCTAGTCCTGAAATTTGATGTGCTTCCCAGTATTCTTTGCTCGAAAATTTGGGTTCTCAGGGTCCTTTCCGAACACCAATTTTGCCCCCTCTTCCGGAATCCCACCTTGGACACTAATGTCATCGTCGTCATACACAAGCCCTCCTTGACCTATACCCCAGTCATTCTTCTTTTTAGCTTTCTTTCCACGCTTACCTTTCCAAACTTGCTCCTCCCAATAAATTCTCTCTCTCATCCCCGTAACCAACTCCGCCTTAACCGCATTGCCTTGTTCGCCATTAGTGTCATTGTCACGGACGTTGTAACGACAACTATCTTTTGCGGTATGGAAAATGCGACGTGCGGCAAGAGTGGTAATTACTTTGTCGGCGTCAGCAGCGGAAGAAAGGCGGATCGTAGCTGTAGTAGTCCCCGGGGTGTAATCCATATACATGATACTGAGGCTAGTAGTCTCTGACGTAGGGCTTGAATTGGAGAGAGTAGAAAGTGCCTGTGGGGTTTCTGAGGTTGTCCCTTTTTCCCCCTGGACCTCACACAATTCCCTAAAGTGCTCATCGACGTTACGACCAACGAGAGCAACAATCGAGGCTTTTGTTGCGGAGGGGTGGAGATTAGTGATATAGACTAAAAGGCCTGTAGGGTAGTCTCGCTTTGTAAGCAAAGACTGAGTTTTGGTTTGGCTAGGGCCCGTGGGAGCCGTTAGATGCTGTTGACGACCGGTTCTGTTGCCTATCGAGTAGTATGGAGGCCTAGATTCCGCCATTCGAAGAGCTTGGTACTCCAAATCCCGCTTTTTCCACTCAGCCCTATACTCATTTATCAGCGTGATCCTTAGTAGTGGACCAGGAGTAAGGTATGGGGAGTGTATGGGTACTTTGTAAGAACAACCCAGTCGGCCGGCCAACAGCGCGCCTCCACCCCAAGGACAGATGCTGAGAAAGTGAGAAACGCATACGAAGGGCGCTTGCCAACATAGACGTGCTGCGCGGGAAACATGGAGCGTGGTGTGCCATGATAAGAGAGCAGATGGTGAATGAGTTTCGGCGGGGAAAGAGCCAAGGAGGACAGGTGGGGTTCCTATGGAATATGCTACCGTTAACATAGTATGCTCTGTATTGGCCATAACCAGCGCGCGACTTACCACGTAGATCGATTGAGCATCCCAATCAACGGAAGATTCCGCAGATTGAGATGCGTGCACGCGACGCACATGGTAGCGATCAAGACTAAGCTGTAGTAAAGACGGGCAACTAGAGTTAGTCGAAGCTATTCAACGGTTGCTATATATATGATAAGGAAACCCACTTCCAACATCTCTGACCTGCAAAGCTCTAAAGCTTTTTGAAGGGCCGTCTGTGTCACCGGTGGGCTACACCTGGCAAACACTGGAGAATCTAGGAATGCGGAAAGGTGAATGCCTATGAATAGTCAATTGTTGGCACGCTCGCCCAGTTCATCTTTTAAAGTCAATCCACAAGTGCGGGAAGCACCATACATCCTCCTTCCTCCCCAACCAGCCTCTCCCGCTCCACGAGCCATTTTTTGCTTTCCGGCCGAGTATAGGCATAGTCCGACAACAGTAGCTCGAGCCCGCAAAGGATTTCTTCATAGTAGATCTTGCGTTCAGCACCAGCAACCGCAGTAGATGCTGCCGTCTTCAAGACGGAAGACCTTGACGTATCATCCAAACGTTGTCGTTTTGAGGGACGCTGGCGTTCGTCAGGCTGAGCTACAACCGCTCTAATAGTCGAAGCCCGGCGTTGAAGCTGGCGGGGAATGAACATACTAAGCAATCGTGGGCATTGTAGGAGTCACGCAGGCGTTCTTATGCTGACAGTATTGTTTACATTAGTGTCCTCAGATGCCAAGCTAGCGACATCACACTAAGCAACCCACAAATCTCTACTTATACCACAGGAATTTTCAACATATATTCCATCTAACAGCCAATTCAGCACGATTCAGAAAACACAATTCTCAAATTGTCCATAGAGGCGAATCGCGAGTTTTTTTATCGTAATTATGAGGGGAGATAGTTAAATTTGACTCAGAACATCAGATAGGAGGCGGCAACCATGCTCCAGATCAGCGGTCCCCATATTCTACCCGCAGGCGACGTATCCGCCGGCGCTGTGCCCTTCGCCATGCTGGTTCCCAGCAAAACAAAGCATATCTCCCTCCTAGCTGGAAAGTTTCCCTATTGGACGCGGCTTATGGAGGAAGCATTGGTCCCGTCAACGCTCACTGTGATAAGCTTACCATTCGACGGAATTGCTGCAACTCGAACGGGGAAAGGGTGAATTTGATTCTTCAGTGAGATCGCTCGCTGGATCCCATAGACAAAGCAGGACTAAATGTTTACTGGCCGCAATCGATCAAAAGCCAATTGCCTGGCAAAACAACCACCCCCTCTGGAACGCTGCAACCCCGTTGGCATATTGATGGGCCACAAAGTCTCGACGGTAGCCAACGCGGATCTCCTAAACGACATTGCATGTCGTTATTATAACCGCGTCCCCAGGCTCATGTCGTGTCCGTGCCGGGACACCTGGGGAGTTGACACGGCCATAGTAACGTCCTCCCAGGGACATCAGAAGTGCTTTGGTGATGCATCCATCCCTACTTACGGTGGACGATAACAAACTCAGTTAAGTGGCGGAACAGCTATCCTTTTCCTTAGGCCAGTTGGAGGTCCCCTATAATTTCGATCCTACTGTTCGTGTCTAAGCGGATTTCGGAACGCTATTAGCTTGACCTTTTAGGGGCTCTAAGATCGGATAATCTTCACATGATGAAGCGCGGAGCTCAAGGTCCAGCAGAAATCTGCGACACCAATGTCCTCGTATTGATGTTCCACCGGTCAGACCGTTTTTAACCTTCAATCGCTAGCCATGTATCTCCTCCTATATTCCTCTAACCTCTCTATATCCCCCTCACCCCCCTTGCTCCTTAACATGGCAATCAGATCGTCCAATGTTACAATGCTCGTCGCTTGCACTCCAAACTCCTGTTTAATCTGCCCAATAGCACTCATTCTCGGCTCCCCATCGTCTATCCCCTCCTCCTTCTCCCTTGGCCCGGGCATTTTCTCTACCCGATCTAGCGCAATTACAAACCCCACCACCTTCCCCCCCTCCTTAGCCACTAGTTTTATCGTCTCCCTCATAGCGGTGCCCGCTGTGATCACATCATCTATGACTAGCACATTCTTTCCTTTCAACGAGGCACCTACGATACCCCCGCCTTCACCATGGTCTTTGACTTCTTTGCGGTTGAAGCTGTAGGAGACGGACGACCAGGTTTGGGGGTCAAGGCGGTAGAGTTCGAGTAATGTCGAGCAAGTGGGGGCAATCCCTTTATAGGCCGGGCTCCAAGTTTTCTAGTCAGCGATCTCTCTGGAATATAAAAATGTTTGAGTCATGAGCAATGCTTCAGGAACAGTAGAAGTTTCTGCTCCCGAAAACATGCGCCACGACTCCGCCGAAGGGGAGACAAATGTAGAGAATTCTTACCCGAAGAGGATGTCCGGTTTTGGGATGGAAGGATGGGAAGCGAGGAAGGAGATGATAGTATGGGCGTAGGCGGTAGAGATGGTGGAGAGGAGGGTGGAGGTGTGGAAGGAGCCGGCGTTGAAGAAGTAGGGGGATTCTAGGGGGTAGGGACATCAGCAATCATGGGTATAGATAGATACGAGGGCCGGAGTGAAATTGGGGCTTGTAGGAAACGGGGTACGTACGTCGGCCGGATTTGAGGGTGTAGGTACCGAAGGTAAGGACGTTGGCGGAGAGGCAAGACTGGAGGAACGCGATTTTGTAGGCAGGTATGGTGGAGATGGTAGGTTGGGTCGAAGCAGCCATCGTAGCAGCTCGAGTCCGATTGTGAAGGGTAAACCGTAAGAAATTTGTGCGGCGTTCCAAGCAGCACCCGCCAGCGCACGTGATTGAGTGGGATTAAATGGGTAAACCTTTTTCCGCCTCGGAAAATTCAATGAATGATACAAAACCATCAATCAACAACCACATCGACCTCCGCGCCGGCCACCACAAAACAAAGAGTGCAAATACTCCACGATGGCAGCCTCCAAACCTCCAAGCCCAGCAATCTCTCCACCCTCCCTCTCCTTTCCCCGAGCAACCTTCGCCAAGCTCTCCCCTCACCCCTTCCTCCTCGCCCACCTCCAACCCCCAACCCCACCCAGCGCCAACACGACCCCTCCACACCGCCCCAACGGCCGCCTCCCCACGCAATTCCGCCCCCCAAACCTCCACACCGGCTCCCTAACCCACGCCTCCGGCAGCTCCGTAGTCCGCCTGGGCGACACGGCCGTCGTGTGCGGGATCCGCGCCGAGATCCTCCCGGCCAGCAACGTCGGATGCGCCTACACATGCGGGGGGAGCGACGACGACACCGAGATCCAAGCCCTAGGCCTCCTGGTGCCGAACGTCGAGCTGAGCACCGGGTGCTCGCCCGCCCACCTGCCGGGACAGCCACCGTCGCCTCTAGCTCAGACGCTGGCCGCGCGCCTCCAATCGCTGCTCTACGCCACGAACCTGATCGGCGCCGACGAGCTGCGGATCATGTACGTGTCCCCGCCCGCCGACGACGCCGGGGAAGGCGGTGGGGCGGAGGAGGTCAAGGCGTGGTGGACGCTCTACATCGACATCCTGTTCATCTCGCTGGACGGGAACCCCTTCGACGCGGCCTGGGCGTCGCTCCTCCTCGCGCTCAAGGACACGAGGCTCCCGCTCGCGTACTGGGACCCGGACCTGGCCTGCGTCCTGTGCGACGACTTGGTCGCGAACGCGAAGAGGCTGAGGATGCGGAGGTGGCCTGTTGCGTCTACGTTTGCGGTTTACTCTGCGCAGGAGCGGGGCAGTGTGGGGGGTGACGGGGCGGGGAAGTGGATATTGGCGGATCCAGATGCGTTTGAGGAGGGGCTGTGCAGGGAGAGCGTTACGGTGGTTGTGGATTGTGAGGAGGCTGAAGGGGGAGGCGTGAAGACGAGGATTGTCAGATTGGAGAAGCGGGGGGGTGGGTCGGCGGGGAAAGCGGAGATAAAAGAGGTGGTTGAGATGGCGACTGAACGCTGGAGGGTCTGGAGAGATGTCCTGAAGGGAAATGCGTAACTCACGGGTCCCACAAAGTAGTTCGACGGGAGACGTTTATACATTGGACGGCGTTTTGAAGGGAAGCTTTGCATATCCATGGGAGTTTATGTCTTATTTTGTAGAGCCTAAGATGAGTAGGGCCTCTTTCGGGACAATGCCTGAAGGACCCATGGTGCGCAGACCGTTAAGGGACCCAACGTCTGGCATCCCTAGCTACACTAATAGGAAGAAAATACAAGTCCGAATCAATATCACCTATGACCTATTCCCAATGAACCATTTTCCATGCACGAATCACACCAAACAGAAACATTCACTCATCATCACTCAAATCCACGCCAAGTCCTTCCCTATCTTCGAAAACCATAAACTCTCCTTCATCTCCCTCGTCCCCGCCTTCGCCAACGATCATCCTCCAAAACGTCCTCACACGCTCAAGGATACTATCGTCGAATACAAGATCCAGAGACGGTGGTGGGAAGAGCAGGACATTTTCAAGCGCGCTAGAGGCAGGAGGTGGAGCCTCTGGTTCTTGCACCTTGTCTGACGAAGATGAAGCTGAAGTTTGGGTGTACCTAATCTGGTAGAGTACCTTTGGTGTCGATTCGTCATCCACGCTTTCAAGAAGATTTTCAATGGCTTGGTCCAGTAGTGTATGGCCACGACTACTTTCTGCAGAAACCGAGGCATAGAGGACACCTTTCAGCACACATATAATGTCAGTAAAGCCTTTCTCACGTCAACGTATCTTAGAGCAATAAAATAACTCAAATAAGCAAATCAGACTGTCAGAGGTATGTTATCTTCAATGGAGTTCAGACAATGTAGATAAGTATTCACAATTCAATCATCATGTAAGGAGGCTGCTGGCCCTCTAGTAGGCCATATGAAGTAAAATGGTGACTCACATTGACCGTCCGGACATTCTCCAGTATTACTTGGGTGTGCTACCAGGTAGACTGGAGGCATTTCGCCAGGAACATCCTTTGTTTCTGTGGATAGGCTTCCAGGGGGGAAGACGACGATGGCCCCTGCTGCCAGGGGAGCACCTTCGGTGATGGTGGGAAATAGAGACGGCAAAGGTGACGAAACGACCGAAATGGATCTTGTAGATGAGATCTCTTTCCCGAAACCCGACGTAGCCTTTAGGGCTGGAAGGTCGTAATCGCTTCCAACGATCCACTTGGTCTTGATCTTATCGCCATTTTGAAGTTGGACCTCCGCCAATCCTTCGCAACTCTCGCCTCCGTCTCTCTTGCTCGTGTGGGTCTCGTTCTCGGTCTTTAGGTTAACGGCTTCAACATTATTTCCCAACATGTAGACCCCCCCGCCAACAGCTCCGGCTCGACATGCCACCTGTGAGATCTCCGCCCCGCCACCCCACTTGGGAATAATGGCGCCAAAGCCGGGCCCAAGGGCACCGATTGACCTGAGATGCCTTGCGATCCTTGGCAACGCAAAGCCAGTTGTTGTTTCGACAGGAGTATCAGGGGTCATAGTGAGTGCCAGTAAAGGGGTTTGTAAAGGGAGGGGAAGGTTGAATCGAGAGGCTAAAAATTCAGAGAAGGAGCTGGATGCCTGAGACTCCCAGACATCAGGCTGGCTCTCGTAGTCGGCGACGAATCTCAAAAATTTCATAAGCGACCGCTTGGACTTAAGATCGATTGTCGAGTCCTTAAATATATCTTCTCTTCCATTGGGAACCTTCCTCAGCTCGCCACGTCGATCTTTGGGCGGCCGTTCCTCCCGTCTCCGGTGTTCTTCGGCCTCTTCAGTCCTTTCTGAACTAGAATTAGAGTGTTCTATAGGCGAGGAAGCATCGGCCGGCACCGCTTTCAGTGGATTGTAAATCCACCAGCTGCCAACGGCTTGAAATTCTAATTGCCGAAAGACCTTCGAAGAAACCAGTATTGGCAGCAGGGCAGAGCGACTGTATAGGAGTTGAGGAGATAGAGACAGACAATAAGCACGAGAAACCGCTAGCCTTGCCGAATCACTACTCCTGGTAGCTTGGTCTGGTTGAGGAGTGGAAGTAATCGAGACGTTGCAAAATAACGACGAGGTAAGTGTGTCTGTCCACAGTTATCAGTCCGTAGTGCTCTTGAAGACAGCATCACGAGACGGGGATACACCAGCAAAAGGGAGTTTTGGGTTCAAATTCTGCGAACTTACCATTCTCAACAGTCTTCACCCAATCCTCCGCCTCTTGTAAGCTAAATGCCGCATCCGGGCCTCCATAGAAGCCATTCTTGTCAACATGAAGCACCTTTTTACCCGAGCGGGATAGAGCTCTTCCTCAACCACTGCGTCAGTCAGAAATGTTCCTTAATTTCTATCAGAATAAATTTGGGGCTCACAATGCGAGAAGAGACTGTTGTAGGCCAGTGCCTGAGATTAAGACATCCCACGTTGTTTCGCTGAGTGATTCCATTTGTTGGCTCTGGTAGATGGAGAACAAGATGGAGTTCGGAAGCTGTGAAAACGAAATGTCAAGCTTATATAATCAGAAAAACAATATGAACTCCAAACCTCCCGCAGTCTTTCTTCCCTTCACCAACCGACTTCACGTCTACAAACGGGAATTGACTTCAACAATACAATTTCATATGGACAGGTGCCCCATTTGTTTGGGGCATTCGGGGTCGGGAGATGAAATCTTTGACTTGGGACCGTCCTAGTATCTACCGCTCTGGAAAATATCAATCTGAAGGCAGCGGTTCGTAATGGACGGCACATCACCACATTAGCACTATGAATCTTTGTGGTCGACTAAATACCCCGAGCAGTATTTGATCGATTTTGCGTGTTAACGGCCACTGCTTATCAGTAGGTTTCGATGAGAATTCTCGGAATATCCACATCTCATTCTACTGCTTGTTCACAGCAATTGCTGTTCTAATATTTCGCCGAAACAGGGTAGGGAGATAGGATATATCTGCCCAAACACTTGCACTATAGTTTTGTTACACTAGGTGCAGTGCAGCCACTAGGTATTAAATTGTATATCATTCCACAATCACCCGCCAGCACCTATATTGCTTGGGGACCCTCGAACTCCAACCCCATCCTCTCTTGACCATCCCTTGAATTGTGCGCCGGATATGCATCACGCAGACAATGCAAAACTGTTATACACTTGGAAATGGTGCGTTGCCGGAAGGACCTAACGCCAGTGCCCGCCTAGACAACCCTTCTCCTTTTTTCTATTGGCTGGGCGTTCTTCTGAATATTTGGTGCATTTGTGCGCCGATGCATGCCCGGGCTCAAGAAATCCTCTGCCGAGATAGGCACACTGGTTGAGCTTCCTAGTTGGAGCTCTGATGCTTCACGGAGTGCATCCTCTAACGTAGGGACTTTAGGCGATGCTTTTGCTAGTCCTGGAGGGTGATTTAGAGGAGGCGCAGTAAGGGATAACGAGAATATTTCGCGATCTCTCTCCAAGCGAGTAGCCCCACTTCTCGAAGCCGAACCGGTTGATTGTCTGTTCTCCCCTTCTACCGAGACTTCTGCATCAGCACCACCTCTGGTTAAATTCGTCGCAGCGCGCTCAGCCCGTTTTGTGGCGGTTTCAACCGACAAGATACTGGTTTTGCCCATCTCATCGTCCCCTTCAGCTTCTGAGAAATTCCACATTAGACCAACCTCTCCCCTAACCAGAGCCGTTCCCCACAAAGCCCCCAACACGCCAGGCACTAGGTACAAAAGCGCGGGTTGGGCATGATCTGCAAAGTGCATAACCCCGAGGGTGGTAAGCATGCCAATTACATAGCCAACCACGCTACTGTAAAAATATATCTTTGGAAACCGCCCGCCTTCAGCGTGTTTACTGGCCGTGTGGTTGAGGTGGGAGCGAGTCCAGAATCGCTCTCCCCAACCTCCATATGCGGAGAAATACTTAGGTTTGACGATCTCGATCGAGGTTGCAATAGCCCCGTCCTCATCCGAGTTAAGAGTAGCAGTATCCTCTTCTGGAAGGGATGTCTTCTTGACCTGCTTCCGTAGGTAAAATAAGTAGAGATCGTATCTCAAAGCTAGCCCTATCATCATTCCCGGCAGAACGATATCACCAAGACCCAACATCGCTAATGATGGCTCCAAGTCGCCGTCCGCAGGGCGAGGAAACAGGAGTTTGATAGGTATGTCTAGCGACTTAGCCACTGTGACCATCAATGGTCTATTTACCAAGCCATTAGCTCCAACCCCGGCTCCCACGAGGCTTATAGGCCACTTACGTGAAGAATACGAAGTAAACATCGTATAGAAATAGCGCCATCAACACCAGCGACCCCGTCCAGAAAGTCGTCGGAGAGATAAGCTGTAAAGCCCCGTAGGAGAAGCCAAATCCCATCAAGTTCGTTAACCACCACGATTTACTGATGAGGCTGTAAGCCCCAACGGTAAGGAACCCGATCACTAGCCCAGCAACGTCATTCATCCCAAACTTCAACTTCATGACCAATTTCCCGCGACTGTGAGCCAGCAATGACCACTTTTCTGTCAGGAAAATTCTGACCGTCCAGAAAGCATCATTAACCTTCAAGGGGAGACTGATAGAAGAAAACAGCCCTGGGAAGGGAGAAGCATGGGTTCGGTAGAATTTGTTCTCATTCGGCGATTGCCCGCCACCAAGACTAGGAAAACGGCTCTCTGCTCTCTTCTTCGCGTTCTTGAAACGCCACACCGCTTGCCCGTCGCTCCACCGGCTAGGAAAGACGAACGATATCAAGACACCAAAGATGTCGCCTAACAGCCGTCCAACAGAGAATATCCCCAACACAGAAAAATACCATGTCAGGAGTTTATTCAGCAGTTCCGGGTCCTCCATCCACTTGATCAGAAAGTAGAGACCAGCCAATGTTATGCCGGCAAGCAATGGGAACATAATAGCATCCATTGGGGATAACCCCTCCATTCTTGAATTCGCATTCAGATTCTCATCTTCATCTGTATCGTCTTCCTCACCCATAGAGGACCCATCTCCCGTACCCTTCTTTCTCTTCTTCGGATCTGCGGCTGAGGCAGGCCTTGAGAGGGATGCATGGGCGCCTGTGTAAATAGGAAAAAGCGCCGCAGCGATAATATGTAGATAAGTGGGGAGGGTTGGAGAGATTTCCCAGAACCCGTGGGCGATCTTATCCAGAAACTCCACGAGTGGCCCGGGTTCAGACATTGTTGGTAGGTTAGAGGTATCCCAAGAGCGGTGTAGGGGATGGAGGCGAGAAATAAAGGGTAAACAGAGCTGAGACGGGGGCGTTGCCTTTAAGTCAGCTCAAGGACGCGCGAGATATCAATCGGGGGCGAGGGTCGCGCACACTCCCACGAGCGTACTCGGCGTGAGACGTGTTCAATAATCAGCGAAGAAATTCGCAGAGCCGCTTGCAACATGGGTTCATGCACCTTTCCGTACACTATCCCAATATGAAATGGCTGACCAAACCTCCTGCATCAGAACGTCTCCTCCAATTTTCCACTTCTTTGTCGAAAGAAGCCGAAGGGGTTTCACACAATGGCTACATCCGTAGTCTTAGACACCACTATGGTCCGTACAAACAGTTCACACAGATCCCTACATCCAGTATTGAGTAATTGACACTAGAACTCAGGGATCCATCACCCTGGAACTTTACAACGACCACGCCCCAAAGGTACATACCCTCCAATTCCACAGGCCCACCTGCAACCAACCCGCTAACTACCATAAACTTCTAGACCTGCCGAAACTTTAGCACACTAGCCCAACGCGGCTACTACAATGATTGCCTCTTCCACCGCATAATCCCAAACTTCATGCTCCAGACCGGTGATCCCACCGGTACGGGCCGTGGCGGGAGTTCCATCTACGGCGAGAAGTTTGAGGACGAGATTCATCCTTCCTTGAAGCATACCGGTGCTGGTGTCCTGAGTATGGCGAACAGTGGACCCAATACAAACGGTAGTCAGGTATATATAACCCCGCCATTCCACTCCGCGTGTCTCCAGCCTAGCCAACCCCATAGCTTGCTCACCTGTCCCTCTTCACCTTAGTTTTTCATAACTCTAGTACCAACCCCCTGGCTAGATGGCAAACATACCATCTTTGGCCGCGTGAAATCAGGCCTCAGAGTCGTGCAGCGGATGGGGCTCGTGAGAACAGGCGAAGCGGATAGGCCCGTGGAGGAAGTTAAGATTCTAAGAGCGAGGGCTGTGGAGGAGGGGGCGGAAGAGGAAGAGAGTTGAGAGGAAACTGGGAAAGCTCAGCTACAGGGATAAGGGGTGAGGTCCGCGCCCTTATGTCCAGACAGCAGGCGCGAGGACAGATATTAAGATGCGCCGGAAAGAATACATACGTATCAATATCGCGGAACTTCAAGGAAGCGTCACCACATCCTAACCCTATCTCTCCCATATACAAAGAGGAAAGCCCCAGCACCACGTCTGATCCCTCGGCGCCACCGAGCAAAGAAGGGCAAAGGCCGGGGGGGGAAGCATGTATATATGTAAAGAATACATAGAAAGATCCATATTTGACACGGTAGGGATGGCTCTTCTAAAATGTGAGGAACTTCCCTTCCAGAACCCAAAAAAACCAGGGGGTGCGGCCCTGACACCAACCAGCGAAACCAGCGAACCCTTCAGCATACATCCCAATTAGAGTTAAATATAATTTTCCTTGGTTCGCTACTTCGCTCTACCAACCACTACTCACCCACGAGACGTCGAGAGTCCGAGTGGATAAATAGAAATTTATAGGTATTTGCTTACTTGCTTGCTTTATTTACACGAAACATAAGTATATCCACCCACACCAACTCCTGCGTGGATAGACTAGTGCTCGGATTCAAGGGAGCCCACGATCGATTCTAGATATAGCAAGATACATACGGCGACGACCGTATCCGTGGCCTCTAGCGGGGCAATTGCGATGTCACCAATATTGTTTGTATCCCCCATCAGAGTAACCAGATACCACAAAACAACTCCTGACCCCAATGCACCTGCCAAGCCTAAACGCCGCTAAGGTTCCCCTAACTGTTAGATACACAGCGGGAAAGGATAGAATACATGAATCGTTAATTTTTGCCCTGTTCTATCTAGAGTTCCCTGAACACGCGTCCAACGTCCTAAGAAAGGGTTTCCCGTCCAAGAACGGGCATTTTGGTTGCAAGGAAGTTTCGCGAAGCGCGCGTTCCCGTACCGTCGTCCGTTGCACATCTAGTACCCGAAATACTCCGTGTGCATGTAGATCTGTTTCAACGTTCAGCGCCTAATCCAATTACAAAACATCAACAGAAATAAACTTACCCCTTGCGCTCCTGTTCCTTTATGCACTGCCCGTTCGTCACTTAGACTCACCACCGAGTCCCTGACCGTTTCTACTAAGCTGCTCGGTCCACAAACCACGACCGCACTCTCTCCGAGTGCGAGCTCAAGTTCCTTCTGGATAAGGCTCCGGCATTCGGGACGGCCGGAGAGGATACGAATTGAGCTAGGGGGCGAGTCGTTTTGACCCTGAACAGAGGCTGTTGTCGAGGAGGTGGAGGCGATGTTTTCGAGGATTAGGGCCGATTTTTCGGGGTCGGGTACCTTTGGTGGAGCTGAGGGGCCACAGGCATCGCAATTACAAGCATGGACGATTACGTTTTCGTCTTCCACAACACCCGTGCAGCAGCATTTTGTAGACTTAACCTCCGCTTTCTCCATCGTCTTCACTTGGGCATTGACCTTTGGTTCGTCATCCTGTAATGTGCTGTTCTTACCATTGCCAGCCGTGGGGCCCACCTCTTCCGCTTTGCCATGCTCCTGAGAAAAGGTTGTTGAGCTTCCCGAGTGGTGCTCACTTGTGAAAGATTCATCGCAAGTGACGTAAACGCTGATGTCCACCTCCACATCCTCCCGCCCGTTCTCCCGCAAGTTCTTGACGCATGTGATCACATTCTCAATCTCGCTGGCAAAGTAGTCGATCTGGCTCCTACCCTTAACAACCCAAGCAAAGCGAACCTTGCGTGTTATAGCACCGTGGTCTCCGAATAATCGTAGGGTCCTCCCTCTCCGAGGTCCGCCACACCACTGATCCACAATGTCTCTCATCAAAGGCACGGTAAAAGAAGCGCCTGTACTTCCGGCCAGTAGGATCACCGTGTCAAACTGCCCAAGCGGGCGAATGCGGCCATAAGGCCCTTCAATGGCAATTGACTTCCTAGAAACCTGGGAACTCGGTGTCGTAGGTAGTCCATGGTTCCTCTCTGCATGCCGGAAGAAACGGTGCGTTCCACCTCGCTTTGCCTTGATCAGAAACTCCATTTTGCCATCTCCCGGGAGTGAGGAGATGGTAAAGGGGTGGCTCTGGAGAGGGATGATGGAGTGGCATGACAGGAAGACATGCTGTCCAGCTTCCCAACTGACTGGGGGATCGACGATAGTGACTCGCGTGGTATGGTGTGGCAACGGGGTGAATTCCGCCTTGCACGCCCATAGGCCATTGCATTTCCCGGCTTTGCGCTGCCGCGGGTGAAAAATGGAGAGGTTGTTGTAAAGCACAACGGACAGCCTCATAAAGCGGTCAAAGAAGTACAACCCCACGGGGATCCAGACCCAGACACGGACTTCCTGGGGGACGTGCAAGTAGACCATTGTGATGAAGGCTGTAAAAGATAGCAGGTGCTGAATTACAAACACCTCGTAGCTGAAAGCCCTGACAGGGGAAAAAGAGCTGAGCACAATCCAGAACAACACTGCCCCCGCACCCAAACCCGTTTGCGACATTGAATCCGTCTTAAGTTTGACCAGAATGTAACCGTACCGTCCCCAAGACGTGAACCAAAAACCCATGTGCATGACCATGGTAACGAATAGACATCTGGACGCCCAGCGGTGCAGCCAGTTGAGACGTTCATAGCTCGAACCGGTCAGAAAACCAATGATATTCTGCTTTCCAGCCAAGAGGAAGATCAAGGGTAATTGACAAATGGTGATGAAACCACAACGGTACGCGATATCCTCATACTGCCACTCATCTCTTGGGTTCAATTTGTAGAAGCATAAGACGATTAGGGTGACTAGGTTAGAGAGCACCAGGATGACTCGTCCAAGCGGCGGCGGACGGATCGCAAACGAACCGATGCTGATAGGAGGCGGCGAAACATATGAAACCTCCCGCACGGCAGCAGTTACAGTTGCGCATAGTCGCAACAAAAAGTTTTTCGGCCTCGCCGGGAACTTGCCTCCAGCGTAGAGTCTAGAGCAATAAAGAGAGCGAAATGCGTTATTACCGGCCAACACAAGACAGAACGTTTTGGGGGTTGGGGACTGAAGGCAAGAACAAGAACGATCGAGGGAAACAAGAGTCGAAACACGATATGAGCGAGAAGGTAATAGCGATAAGGGAAGACGTTTAGCATATATATACACATGTGTGTGCGCATGTGCGCATGTGCGCATGCGTATGTATGGGTATGTATATGTAGCAACTCACCTGTGCTTGCAGAGGGCCTTCTCGTAGATGTTGACAGCTGTGGCACAGGCAACGGCAGCGCCAACGGCAGCCCAGTACATCTGCTGCAAGGAGAAAAAAGTGGGTACGCCGTCCCCCATCGTCATGTCGCCCATGGGCATGTCCATTCCCATCATCTTGGCGGTTGTCACTCACTTGCAAAACACAGGTAAAAACTCACGGAAAGGTCGAGTGATATGCTACCGGTATTGGCTACGGCGACGCCCTACAAGGAGAAGAGGCAGGAAGGGAGAGAGAGAGAGGCGCGAGGGGAAAAGAAAGGGAAAAAAGCAAAGAGCATTATCTATTAGACCGCCACTTGCCATGCCCTATGCCCAGATCGCCCGGATCGTCTGGATCGTCTGGATCGTCCAATTGTCTGCCCGCCGGGTTGGTTGGGATTCTGTAAAGTTGCCCTTTCGAGTGAGGTGGTCCATCAATGCCCCAATTCGGTTGAACATGCCTGGCCGAATGGAACACGACCAGGTCTTGCCAGGTCTTGCCAGGTCTGCCAGGTCTTGCCGAGCTAATGCGCTCAAATGTGCTCGCACCAGCGGAGATTTCACACACCCAAGAACACCAACAACCGGAGGCGAAACGAACCAAGAGTTTCTCTGTCGCAGCAAATCTAAGGACCTCCAAGGGCCTCTAAACCTGACACAGAGACATGATTGAATCAACGTCAAAGCCACGCGTCGGCGCACCGGGGTTTATTCCCTTGTCGTTCCCCGCTGACTCTAGATTCGACGTCCAATCTCTCTATAAGCCCGCCCGCAGCACCAAATTACCACGCCCATTCTTCTCCTGCTCTCCCACAAGCCAGTCAGATCTATCCCGGGACACACTCGCACTTCACGGACCTTAGGACAAATAGATTAACTTAATCGAGAAAAAGGAACGCTGGTCGGAATCGCCTGATCACACACGCACACCCACACACTTACACACACATTCCACGTCCGCCTCCTCCCCACGTTATCTCCGCCCCCCACCGTCCACAGCCTCCTCTCCAACCTTGCGCACCGCCCTCTACCTCTCAGCCGCATAGTCATCTCGACCACCATTCTCGAAATCCCGAGCAGAAGTGATGAACATGGCAATGTCGCCCTCTATGGCAGTGTCATCCTCCATGCCGATGGCCTCTTCAATGCCCATGGACATGTCTATGGACATGTCTATGGGCATGGCTTCCGTTTTCCACATAAGCACGACCGACCCCCTCTACGTCGCTTCCTGGGCACCCCACAGCTCCTCCGCCTACGCTGGAACTTGCATCTTCCTCATCATACTCGCGGCGCTCTGGCGTGGATTGTTCGCCCTCAAAGCCATCGTGGAGCGGAGGTGGGTCGATCAAGCCCTGCGACGGAGGTACATCGTCGTGGCGGGAAAGCCCAGGGAGTCGGAGAGGACGAGTCAGGAGAGCGAGGGGAAGGGAGTGGTGTTGTTGACGGAGAGAGGGGTAGAGGAGGAGGTTAGGGTTGTAAGGAGTAAGGCGAGGGGGGTAATGCCATGGAGGTTTTCAGTGGATCTGCCGAGAGCCCTCATGGTATTGGTAATTAGTGCTGTGGGGTACCTACTGTAAGTCTCAATATCTATACGCCCAGGGGCACCAGAAGCTGTTAACTGACACTACCCAAACCACAGCATGTTGGCGGTAATGTCCTTCAACGTTGGCTATTTTCTCTCGGTGATCTCCGGTATCTTTGTCGGCGAGGTTGCCGTGGGACGGTATACGCAGATGGAAGAGCATTGATTCGGATCGGACGGGGGGATTAAGATTTTTTTTTTTTTGCGCGTCTAGCTCATCCACCAATGTACAATACGATACTATACGGAGTTTGTTTGTTTTGTTTTGGCAGCACAGTTACTATGTGTACGAGTTAGGAACCCAACGTATCTCGTCTTTCCATCCTTCCGGCGAGGTGCACCACTGGCACAAAACAAAAAAGAGCGCGATGGTAAAGCCGACACGTCCATGTAGGAGAAAGGAAAAGAAAAGAAAAAGGGAATACTCCTTCCCCCTAGTCCCTTTTTTTTTTTTTTAAAGAAGTCTGAAAAGAAAAAAAAAGAGAAAAAATCGATGAGGAGTCGCCCAGAGGGTTCCCCAGTAGAGGTGGAATACGATACATAAGATGAGGGTACGGAAGCATCCGGAGTATCCTGTCCGCTGGTACCGAACGGGCTTCTCGTCGTCATCTGTGCACCTTACCGGGTACGCCGTAATGTCCGACCATGCATGCACCCTCCCGTGATCCCTTCCTATCGGGGAAGGCCAATAATAATAACGTGCACATTGCACCGTATAGTGCTCTGGTCATATTCCAATATATATATACACACACACACACGTATATATATATATATATATACATGTGTGTGTATATATATGTATACATGCATACATACATATATTATGTACCACACCCTTTTTTTTTTTTTTTTTCTGCGTGGTATCGGTATGGGTGTTGTTGTTCTCCCCTATTCCGATCGGACCTGGACCGGCCAACCATGGCCAACACACCTACACCCACACACACAGACACACTAACCCACACACGCACACAGAGACACACACACACTAACACACACTAACACACACACAACGCACTAACCCACACACCAAGCGAGGGAGGGAAAGAGCCGAACAGTTAAGGTTGCAGCGCCCGGGGGACCTAAGCCGGTTAAAGCCTAGCACCGCGCGGTTGGTTGGGCGCCCGTTGCTTTTGCTGCTTTTGCTGCTTTTGTTGCTTTTGCTGGAAAGGCGCGGGCAACTAAGAAAACCACCTCAAATGCGCGCATACCATGTAGTGGTGTTTTGGTGATGGGGGGAAGGAGGAGTTGGGAGAGCTTTGTTTTTTTATTTTTTTTTGAGAGGTAACGAGGGAAACAAGGCAAGCCAAAGGGCGTCTGAGGGGGTAGCTGGTTGGCTGGTGGGCTGCTTGCTTGGGCTCCTGAGATGGGCGGGTGGTGGGTGGTGGGTGATGGGGAGGAGGGAGGGAGGGAGGTATCGGTGGGCCGGGGAGGCCAGCTTCAAATACATACGCAGCTGCTGCGGCACTTGGCACCGCGCGCTCTTGCTCGCTGCTTACTACTGCCTGCCTCCCTACGACGCTGCGAACGGGCACCTCTCTCATACCGCCGTCTTTGATTGAAGGACCAGACACGTCCAAGCGACTTTGCGTTCGGGGACGAACCAGCGTTTTCAGAGTACTTTGGTATGTGCATGCCATCGTACTATACTTCTGACGTGCGTGCGTGTGTCTGTCGCTGTGGGTCTTGTATCTGGCTACTCACGCTGATACACCGCGCACTCACACTCGCATGCACACACACGCGCGCGCGCACGCACACACGTATACACACACGCTGACAATCCCAGAGAAGCTCCGATAGAGAGAGAGAGAGAGAGAGAGAGCGAGACAGAGAGAAGGAAAGAAACCGTCATAAAACCCAATCCACCAAAAACAGAGCCAATCCGCGATGCGCGCCCTCCCCCTCCACCACCACCTCCTCCTCCTCCTCCTCCTCCCTCTCCTATCCTCCGCCCACTTCATCCTCGACTACCCCCCAGCCCGCGGCTTCGACGAAGACAAGCTCAGCACCTTCCCCTGCGCCACCTTCCCCACCACCACCAACCGCACCGACTGGCCCCTGTCCGCCCCCGGCTCCATCGCCCTCACCATGGGCCACGACCAGGCCCTGGTCCAGGTCCTCCTTGGCATCGGCAACGACGTCGGCAGCGCCTTCAACTACGTCCTGCTCCCCACCTTCCAGGAGCAGGGCTACGGCACGTTCTGCATCTCCGGTCTGGTGCTGCCCAAGGACATCGGCGTCGCGGAAGGGGTCAACGCTACCATCCAGGTCGTGACCAACGGGGATCCGGAAGGAGGATTGTACAACGTGGGGAAATTTTTTTTTTTATTTATTTATTTATTTATTTCCATTCCCCGCCCCCCGTGCCCCCCACGCCCCCCTTCGCGAACGCCTTCTTCATCCTCTTCTCGCTGCACACAAAAAAAACAAAA